>JARVGV010000694.1:11245908-11259252 GCA_031762435.1 Hypsolebias longignatus
AAAACAACTTCGAACGGCCGTTTTAATGTGTTTTAATGTGTTTCCAAGCAGTTAACTAACAAAATACCCTAAAAAAAAAAAGGAAAAAAAAATATAAAATGCTGCATAAAAAAGGCAACGTACGGCGCAATGACGTCACTGGGGGCGGTGACGTAAACGCGAAATGCCGTAAACCAATGACGCCGTAAACCAAGGACTAACTGTATACGAGTTCCTGCTTTTACTTCTCTGAAAATCTCTCCAACAAAGAGATGGTCGGATCCAAACGGGTCCCTCTAAGACTCAGAGAGGTATGATCTTCTCCTCCTTAGCTTCAGACCGGTTTGTTTTAGAGTTACTGCTGCTCAGTCGTGTGTCACTTTAATGTTCACTGGCTTGTAACAATGCTTTACATGTAATCTGAGATAAAGCTTGAGCTGCCATTTTATTTCTCCATATTTGGAATAGATTATGAGGAGAGTTTTGGTGTCACTTTAAATGTTATGTTTTTGCGGTCAGCATGGGAAAACAATAAGGATAAGATGTTCCTTTTTAAAAACTGAGGTGCTTTTTGCACTGTCCAGATGAACTGTCCCTCCAAGGCCAGCTTATTTGTATTTCTG
Organism: Hypsolebias longignatus; assembly: GCA_031762435.1. Lineage (NCBI taxonomy): Eukaryota > Metazoa > Chordata > Actinopteri > Cyprinodontiformes > Rivulidae > Hypsolebias > Hypsolebias longignatus. The sequence goes on from JARVGV010000694.1 coordinate 11,246,511, forward strand.
GAGTTCTGTTGTACTCAAACTCAGAACTTTTGACTTGCTTCCATTTTAACATTGTCTGGTGGATTCTGCATGCACCTCCCTTATGTTCTTCTATAAAGCAACAAGTTAACAAGCTGTTCCTTTGGGTGCTCCTCTATTTGCTTGGAATATCTATTTATAGATGAAGAGGTATGATGTGCGCAGTCGCTTATCTAAACAAAAGTGGTCTGTGGTTTCTTGTGCTGGCGGTGGCGTTAAAATAATCTCAGTGGAATGCAGCTTCTTATCACTCATCTGCCAAGAAACGTACATGCATATGAATAGTAATGTTTCTGCTTGTGTGTGCGGATCAGCTTTGATTAAATTGATTTTGTTTATTAGTGTGTTTTACCCACTAGGATGGGTGAGTGTGACACTTTTTGAGTCTTTCATGCATCAATCAGCAGGTCCAGCTATGCATGTGTGACCAGTTGAAGTGGTGCTGCAGCCTGGGGAGACATTATCTGGAAATCATGAATGCTTCTCTGTAATTTCCTCCCACGAGAAAGATTTATCCCGGTTGCCACTCGCGTTATAGCCTTAAGTGGTGTCCAATTCCAAAGTGACTGCATCAGGCTTCTGTTTGCAACGTCACTCCGGCACTTTGGAGCCATTTTGTCGATTTCATTTCATGCTGTTGCAGGATTTTAACACAGAACATTACAAACAACGCGTTTTAAACACTTGACATGTCTGGATGCGATCGTCGACATTTCCTGTAACAGCAGCAGAGTTGATTGATTTTGTTGTTATATAAAAGTGAGAACAAATGAAAATACCACTGGTTGTATTTTACTACATGTGCAGCTATTTGATGGAAGCTGCTAACGCGTTTTAAATGCCAGACATTGCACATATTTCAGTAACACTTTACAATAAGGTACACAAAATTTGATGAACTACTAGGGAACACTTCAGGAACAAATCATTAGGTAATGGGCAGTTAACTAGTACTTACTGGGGAACAAACAACAAAGCCTTGTTAGGGAACTGTTAGTTACCTTGTAAATGAAGAGGAACTAATCAAGAACTGATGGGTAGTTACCAAGGAAACCAAAGAGGAACAAATCAGGAGCTAACAGGAGGTAATGGTCAGGTAGTGATTAAGTAATGATTGGTTCCTCAGTAAGTACTTGGCATGATGCTTCACTACATCAGTGAACAAATTAATAGCCAGGCAATGATTTGGTATTAGTAAGTAATGGTCAGTTAAAGTTAAGTTGACACCAGTAAAATATTATGAAATTGATAATCAGTGGTAAGAATCCAATAAAATCTGTAGTCACTAGGAAACAGGTTTTTGGCAATTATGAGCTGTGACCTAACTGGTGCAGGGTCTATTCAGAACCCACATGGATAATTTAAGGTAACTAACCAGCAGTCCTCTAATAAAGCTTGACTGTGTGCTCCCCAGTAAGTACTGGTTAACTACCCATTAGGTCCTGATTTGTTTATCTTTGGTTTCTTTGGTAACTACCCATTAGTTCTTGATTAGTTCCTCTTCATTTACAAGGTAACTAACCAGTAGTCCTCTAATAAGGCCTGGCTGTGTATTCCCCAGTAAGTACTGGTTAACTACCCATTAGCTCCTGATTTATTCTTCATTAGTTACCTTGGTAACTACCCAATAGTTCTTGATTATTTCCTCTTCATTTACAAGGAAACTAACCAGTAGTCCCCTAATAAGGTCTGACTGTGTGTTCCCCAGTAAGTACTGGTTAACTACCCATTAACTATTGATTCGTTCCTCTTTGGGTTCCTTAATAACTACCCATTAGTTATTGATTAGTTCCTCTTGATTTACAAGGTAACTAAGCCTAATAAGGTTTGGCTGTGTGTTCCCCAGTAAGTACCGGTTACCCATTAGCTCCTGATTTGTTCCTGGTTTGTTCCTGAGGTGTTTCCTAGTAGTTCATCAAATGTTGTGTACCTTATTGTAAAGTGGTACAGCTTCTTCTTACATTAGTAACATTGCACTTTTTCTGTTGGGTGATATTTTCCTGACTGCATTATTCCCTCACCTCTTTAAAAACTCTATGAATTGTATTCTAGTACTTTGTTGGCATCTGTCCCAAAACTATTTCAGTGTACAGTTATGCCTATAAACTTTGATGGACTCCAGTATTTCCAGTTTGCAGAATAAAAATTTGTGCTAAAAACCTGGATAGATTGTTTGTGCTTAAAGTGGGGAAATGATCCTGAGCAGAACTTTGTGTGTTTTCTAATCCAAATGCAAGCAGTATCAATATGTTTGGGGTTTTTGTGAGGGCACCGTCTCAGTTTATTATTATTACATAACTGTCTGCCTAAGGCGAACAGTGAGAAGGTGCCTCTTTGATTGTTTGTGTGAAGCTCCAGATGTCCTCAAGGTAAAGTGTTTAAAGATGTTCAATCAGTGAGAAGGAGACGGAAGAGGAAGAGAAAAGGCAGGATATTTTTACTAAGCTAAAATTGTCCACCTCTACCTCACATCGACCCACATTACAACTCATAGAGAGCACCCAGCAAGGGGAGATGAAATGTCTCTGCCCATCATTCTTAACTCTTTAAGGCAGTCATACTGTCTTTGTTTCTCTCAGGGGGACAATCTTGTTTTCATCATGAACAAGTTGGACTTTAGCTTAATGTCCTTTTCAAGACAATTATTGTTTGTATCTGGGAAAAGTAGCAAGGAAAAGCTAAACAAAGCCCCACAATTGGAGAAATAAAGCTAAAAATGTCTATCAGCTTCATATATGGCATAGAAGGCATCCTAATTTAATTACAAAACAAAAATATGTGAGTACTTGTAAGCAATTTTTGAGCGATTTTATTAACTTCCAAAGGAAACGTTGCTTGAAAGACAACCTCATGAGTAAACAGTGTGGACGTAAGATTGAACCGGCCTTTGGATAAACTTTAGTTTTTTAAATCAAATTTCGATAATATGTTGCAGTGGCAAGACATTTATGCAATGGTATGACAATCAACAAATGATGCAGGGTATGAAAAACATGGATTTGTTTTAAATAAGCCTCGTAAGTATGGTCTTTGTAGAGCTTAATGATACTTCAACATTGAATTTCCCGCATACTTTCAGTCTAAAAAACTCAAATCAGAAAAACGATCCCGTTTCATGGCGCCCTTCTTGTTTCTTATTGTAGTCACATCTGCTGTTTTTTGTTAGCTCTCCAGTCAGTCATTACAAGTCTATTATCTGCCATGTAACACCATCACGTAGACTGCACTCCATTCAGCATTGCTCATCCTCAGGAGTTTTAAATGCACAGCTCCAGCCCTAAATCACCCACCTCTCCATAACCAATGCTGACTGCAATTTCAGCATGATATGATTATTACCTTCCTTTCATGTTTCCTTGGTCACAATGTGGTTAGTGCTTTGCCTAATACCGTTATTCCGAAAAATCAGAGCTTCATTTGTCGGATCACGTGATTCCTCTCGCACACATTAAAGGTAAAGCAAACATCTGAGCTGTGGAAACAAGCATAATGGCTGAGCTGAGCAAATATCTGAGATGTTTAGTTTAGCAAGCAGGTGCAATGTGTAGTTGTGTGGTTTTCACGCCAGATCCATGTCCGGCTAAAGAAACATTTCAAACATCAACGCTTGTTGGTGTCAAAGTCGCCATATTTACAAGCTTCACTGATGCACGTGAATCAGATTCTTGAATATTAGCCCTGAGTTCAAACGCAGCAAGCTTGATGTCTGCAACAGTTTGGTGCAGATGTCTCCGCTCACTTGCTCACTGAATTATTTGGTGATGTGGTGTTGCAGCTTCCTGTACATGAACTTGCAGTCACGTCGGTGTTGCATTCACTGACATTTAGCCATCTGGTCTGGGATTTGCCAGCGTACGCTCCTTTTCCTGGTTTCTCTTTCCTCTTATAGACACACTGACCCAAGCGGGGATGCTTTACAGTTTCACACCCGGGCTGAAGCTGTCCAAGGAGTAGCAGTTTGATTAGCGTGTTTGCCTGCGTGATTAAAGAGCGGCGTTCCCATAGAAACAGCTGTTTCCTTTTTACTCCTCGGTGGTAACACGTGACTTTTTCAGGAGCTGTTTGTGCGTACATGTGATGTGCACAGGACGTTTCAGAGCAGAGCGACAGTACCGAAGGGAGTCTATGCAGATCACCGCCGATCACCTGTTTTCAACTGATAGCAACTGCAAACAGATGGACATTAGAGCGAATGCATCAAAGGCTGTAATGTTTTAAGATTGTTTAGATGGTGACTGAGAAACAGAAACTCAGTGTCAGATGGATTTTTTTTCTTTTTCTGATTTTTGCTTCAGGTTGCATTCAAAACTTTTTGTGTTTTTGGCTGAAATTTGTCTATACTGTATTTAATGTAATAGTGCAATGAAATCAAAGGAGTTTAGGTTTTGCAATTGGGTCTTTATCATTTAAATGATCATATCATTTAATTTCTAATTTCTTTAGTTGTCTTGTTGTTTTAAATGGTAAATGGAGCTTACTTATATAGCGCTTTCCAGCCCCCATGAGGGACCCCAAAGCACTTTACAGCACCAGCCATCCACCCATTCATACAGACATTCATACACCGGTAGCGGTGGACTCCCATGCAAGGCGCCAGCCAGTCCTACCGGGAGCAACTCGGGGTTAAGTGTCTTGCCCAGGGACACAACGATGTATGCAGTGACCAGGGATCGAACCCGGGACCTTCCGGTCCTGAGCCGGCTGCACTGCCTCTACAACATCTCGGCCCTATCGGTTTTAGTGTTCTTTGTTATTTTTATACAGCACTTCGGTCAGCTGCTTTGTTGTGTTTTACTGTAAGAGCTGTAGAAATAAAGTGATGTGGTAATTATTCCGTAAAAGCTAATAAGAAACAGAATGGTCATGATTGATATGTTGGTTGAATGTATACTATGCTTCAAAGCATAGCATCTTGTAACAAAATTTTAATCCAAGTACATGAAAGTATTTTTTAAGTACACTTTAAACAATTTGATTTTGGATCAAAATAGAAGAATCTAGATGATTCACAAAATTAAAGTGGTTGTGTTTAACTTCATAATTGATCAATTATTCATCATTCCCTCTTTTTTATGTTGATTTTGACTACATTGGCTTATTGTATTTTGTAGGCATTTTTGAGGGTGACTCAAAGCAACAACAGAAAAACGTATCCATTTTTTTCTTTTTTTCCAAACATCCCAGAAAAATGCTGCACAACACGAGCAGCTGTGTTGTTTTGTTCTTGCATTTATCGAGCATCATACTAGTTACTGCAATGGAAACGTCCAAATAAACAGTTGGGGTGAAATTTTAAACAAATCTGGCAACAAGCAAAATCTAACTAGATAAACTGCATGTCCTGCAAAAACTCAACATGAATGCTTGTTGCAGACGAACTTGCTGAAAAGCAGCTGCTGAAATTAGTGCTGAAAAACAGCTGAAATTAGCAACAACAACAAAAAAATCCTGAAATGTAGCTGAAATGTAGAACAAGTGTAAATCAACAGAAGGCAGAAAGACCACAAAAGTTGAAACGGGTGCAAAAAATGTGGAGTTAACTGAAAAGGCTAATGTTAGCATAAAAACAGCTAAATGGTAGCTGAAATAACTGAAACTAGCAGAAATCAGCTGAAAGGAGCATACCGAGTTGATATTAGCAGAAAGAAGTTAGAAAAAGCACAAAAATGTTGTAGTTGGCAGAAAGAACCTGAAAGGAGCAGAAAACATCTGAAAACACAGCTGAAAGTAGCTGAAAAAAGTTAAAATTTGCACAAGGAAGCTGGAGGAAGGTGAACTAGAACAAAATGTGAAATGAGCAGTAAAAGTTTGTAAACACACCTAAAGATATGAAGGATGTAAAATGAGCTCTATTCATTTTCTATGAGGAAAAATAAAAGAGGCAGAAAAGGTTAAAAATTTCAAAAAGCTAAAGTTGCATCAATACCAAAAGTCATAGCACCCTTCTTCTGAACGAGCTGAACGTTTTGACAAGATTTGTAGAAACAGCACAAACACTGTGGAACAAGAAAGATGCCGAAATATGCACGGAAGAAAAATGGATCACAATAGTGTGAATGTATCATAAACATTCACACTATTACCACAGTTTTGAGAGTTATAAAGAGCTTTAAACTTCAAGTAAAATTCATTTGTAGGTGCTAACACTTTAATATAAATCTAAACATCAAAGCGTCGTAGGATGAAAAATGTTTTTCTAGCGTTCAGAAACGTGGTCTCTGTTTTGTTCAGTCAAGTATAGTGTTAAGTTAACTTTGTGTAACAAAGCTGTCAGAGTGAGAGAATAAATTCAAGAGGATTAGTGTGTGTGTGTTTACTCCATCCAACCATGAAGCTCACACACTGTTTGTTTGTATCATCGATCGGACCTCTCCATCATTTCTCTCTCCTTTATCACTTTTTTCCTTCTAAGAGTAACACTTTGTAGGACACCTGTCAGGTGTCTGTGTGTGTGTGTGGATACGTGTGTGTGCTGCAACGACCTCCCTGCGCTGCACCTCCTGCACCCTCCTGCTCCTGGGAGGTGACCCAGTTTCCCATGATCCACTGCGACCGCTTCTGCTGCGTTGTTGCCGTAGCGATATTGCAAGGTCCTTTAATGCCGACTGCGAGTGTGCGTGCCATGAATAATGGATCGAGAGAGTGACAGAGTATTTGGGTGTGGAGAGAGCGAGACGTGATAATAAGGGAAGTTGAAGACGATATTAGAGTACGGAGAGATTGTTTAAAAGTCAAAACGAGAAGCAAAAGAGCGGAAAAATGGGAAAGTAAAGAAGAAACTGGAAAGGAAGGTAGGGAACGAGTGAGGGATGAAAACTAAAAATAAATGTCAGGGACAGTTAGAACTGAGACAAACAATAACTTCTGCACCGCTGTGGCGTTCATGATTAATTTAAAAATATCAGTTTGGAGACGTTTTAAGAGGACGGCAAAGGGCTTAGCATCAACCAACAGGTCTTCTTCTGTTTGAGAATAAAACGTGTTGCTGTAAAGACTCAGCCCTGCTGATAGTTGACAGAGAAAATGTGTTCTGGCAACAACCATAAGTTTGAGCCTTGACAGATAACGTTATTCTGGAGAGCAGGGTTCAAGTCTGGACTGACTGTTTGGGGCTTCTGATTCATTAGTCATAATTTTTTGGAACCTTTTTATTTAATTGTAGGCACCGAAATGAGCTAGTTTAGTAAAAGATCATGTGCAACACCAAAGTTCATGCTCAATAATCCAGGTCTAAAATCCAACAATGTTCAGTCAGCGCTTCTCAGATTGAGGAAGTCCTTTGGATGAAGGACGAAATGTCTCAGCACAAAAACGAAACAGTCCAGATGACCTGACTGAATATTGTTAGATTTTATACCTGGTTTGTTGAGCATGAACTTTGTTGTTTTGAATCACTTGGGCATGACTGTCACGGAGGAGTTGACAGGGGAGAGGGCGGGCCCCGGACGCCATCTTAGCACCAGCAAACTGTTTTTTTTTTTCCTGTTTGTGGGAATCAGTTGTGTTTGAGTAAGTCCTTTGGATGAAGGACAAAATGTCTCAGCACAAAATAAACAAGATGACCTGACTGAACTTTGTTGGATCATGTGCAACATTTTTGCAAACTTGCTCAAAGTTAAAATGTTGTAAAGTTTTTTATTAAACACTACATCATTGTTTTTTTTTTCTTTTTCTTTTTTAGACATTGAAAACTTTTTCAAAGATGCTGTTTCAGCTCAATATTTATTAATTTCTACAAGACTGAGGGTACATTTACAGGAAAAGAAACTCAAACTGTTACGTCAATCATAATGTATGTTTTACCGCTCTGCTAACTAACATGGGTTAACGCTGTGCTTCTGTGATTAGTTACCCTCATTGAAAAATAAATACTATTATGATTTTTACATGAAATTTACTCACATCAACACAGATTAAAACCAGATATTTCATTTTATTATCAGGTAAAATCTCTTTGTTGATGTTGAGACTTGTGCTTCAGAGTTTTGACCTGATCAGAGTTGTGCCCTCTGGAATATAAATACAGTATCTGTTTTGCACATACAGTAGTCTGTTTTGCATGCAAGGTTCAGGTAGATGCATTTGCTTTGCAAAATGATGATGCAAGCTAAAAAATAAATAAATAAAATAAAATAAAACATCAAGAAGGGAGTCAAATGTGTGTGCATTTTCTTTAGTGAGCATTTGGGTTGTGCTGAGTGCACACCTGTGGAACAGCCTTTTCAGCACAAACACACACATTTCTTTGAGTAGATGCAAAACAATCAGGGGCATGCAGATGTGGCTACCTGCTGCCTTTCTGCCAGGGCTGTCAGTCTTTTACTGCTCACTCCGTTCACACACACTCACACACACACACACACACAAACACTCACAATGGCTTTTTTCATTTAAGCATCTGCTTTAAATGGATTCATTTCATCTAAAACCATCAGGTTTTTGTGCAGTTTTACTCCAACACTGAACAAAGCATTCAAATGCGCACATCTGCTTAATAAAAATGAAAGAATTAAATCTATCTTTTGCAAACAACGATCTGTGCTGAGCAGATGTTGGGAGCTGGAAAAGTGCTCAGTCTTCCAGTCTTCTGACAGTAAATGGTTTATGAAGTTAGCTGGATGAGGGAATAGACTTTTAGTGTGATATCCTTTTCAAGGAAATGTTTCTTTTTTTTTTTTAACTCAAAATCACATAGAAATACTGAGTTTATGCAAAAGTTAAAAGCTATGAGGTGACTTTAATGTTTACCCTTTGCTTTTCAGCGTTCTTCTTTCTTGACTGAACAGCTGCAGTGTCGCTGTTCATTACTGTATTTATGTTTTCACGTTGCACTTCAAGTATAAATGTATTTGCAGTTGTCATTTTTAAGAACTAAAAAAAAAAAAGGGGGGGGGGGGTCCTTGAAGTGGTTTACATTGTTTAAAACAAAAGGCAACACAGTTATTTTTATTAACCTCCTTGATGTTAAGGTTAAACAGTACAAGGCTTCAAGCGTTCATGTTGAGCTTCTAAAGTTTTATTCTGCTTCTGGACGTTGACGTGCACGAGAAAGATTAAAAAAAAAAAATACTATACAGGTGGTTTGCTGGAGTATTTAGGGCTGAGATAAAAGTGATTAAATGTTGCTACAATTGCAAAAATAAGCCAATTTCTGCATGGCAGTCCCATCATCCATTATATTTACTCACTTCTTCCTTTTCGGGTCATGGGGGTCACTGCTGAGAGGCAGCAGCTCTACTGCGCCACCGTGCTGGATTGCCTTTTATTATGCACTGTAATTAGAAAAAAGCAGATTTGAATTCATTTAATCTGACCTGCTAATTTTGATTCTGCTACCTTATGCTGATTCTTTGTATGTGCACATGCGCACAATAATTCACTTTTTTTTATTATGCACAAGCAAAAAAGTCAGATTTTTCAACAGAATCCAAGATAACTAGATGTTTCTGTAGTTATGTCACAATCTCACTGTGCCTATGACAAAAAAACAGAGTAACCTGTTGGAATAAAAGTTGAACAGATTAACTAACATTTGGCTGATTCTGGTTTCTGCCTAATTGGTGCTATTCTGTTTAATCCTTCATAAAGATTGTAACGCAGCGTTAAGTTTTAAGTCGCATTCAGGATGATCTTCGGTGCTTGCTGCTGTTCTGTCAGAGCTAACACCATCTGGCTGTGGAAACGTCCAAACATCAGTCCTTGAAGCGGGTTACATGTTTCTGTGAAGTTACATCGCTGTAAATCTTGATCTTCCCTCAGACGCCAGCATTGTGATGAGGGAACACGATTTGTTTCGCAGTGTTAAAAAAAAAACGGACAAGTAGAATTGAGCCAAACTTTTTTGGTTGCCAGGCAACTTCAGCCATAGTTAGTTTATTTGCTTGGTTATTCCACGTTCTCTTTTTCTAATGCATATATAGTATGTTGTTTTTAGCTCGTTCCTTTGTCTTTTTGAATAATCTGTTTTGAACTGATACGTTGAACTGTGTCGTGACGTAGGGCGGTGATTTTCTAGCATTTGCTTTCTGAAAATTGTGATTTTCGCTCATGTTCCTGAAAACTCCTGCAGTTTCTCAACTGACAGCATTTCACTGGTGGATTGAAAAGCATATTTCATGCAGAATTTTTGTGTCGGTCCACGTAAGCTGAATATTTGGCTGTTTTCAGCATCTTTGGCAGGAGTTCAGCAGTGCTTCAGACCTGGTACAGTATTCCAAGTGATAATTGCACAGCTCTGAAAGGGGGGATGCTTTTCCCACTAATTACACAGCTAAAGGGTAACAGGGTGAGATGAACTTGAAAGCACGCTCGTTCTCTTTTCTCTTTTCTTCTCTTCTCTTCGCTTCTTATCTCCTTCCTTCTCTCCCCGTCTGCTCCCCAATCTAATTAAAATGCCACCTTCAATTCACTGGTGAGCCCCCTCCCTCCTCCTCCTCCTCCTCCTCTCTGTGCTCGGTTGCGGTGCAAACATGCTGTGTCATATTAAAGTTCTGAACCCGCTGTGTCATGGTTTGGAAGCTCAATTGCTTATTTGATCATAATTCTTAAGACAATAAATTGTATGCTGGTTATTTTTGTAAAGGTGTCCGTGGAGGTGTTGAAATGCAGCTTCTTCTCAACACCATCAGTCCGTCGGTCCTGATGAGAGCTGACAGACTGAGATGCTGCGAAGCTGCATTCCGATTGGCCCAGGCCCGTGATGCAACCTTGTTTGTGCGTCGAGCACACTGTTTAACGAGTGTTGAGCTCTAATTTAATTCTAATACTTCAGCGACCTTGGAGTCAGATTTAATTACGGGCTCAAATGCTGACACGTCGGCAGATTGAAGCGCACGTCGAACTGCCCACATCAGGGTGGAGGAGCACAAAGGATGAGACCTTTTAATCTGTGATCAGAAAGCAGCGCAGCAGGGGAGGATGAGGCTTCAGTTTACTTCAGCAGATATTCCAACAAAAAAAACAACAAAAACCTACTGACTACTGGAACAAATGACTCAGTAGAGATAGATATGATGTTTTTGCACGTTGTCGTTCACTTCTGTCTAATTTAGTCTTTTCTGTCTCACTAATTTTCCTTCTTCCTTCTCCCTCCCTCTTCCTCTCGCTGTCTCTGCATCGCTACCTGGCAACAGGCTGGTTTCCTTGGTGATGAAGCTTAGCAGCCTCATATTTGCAGGGATGAGAATGTGTGTGCAACAAGCGGTGCACACAAAAGCCACGCATTCGACACTTGCACACGCATGTGAATGGAGATAAACATTGCTGCTTGCAGTCGAGAAGGGCGGGCGATTATGTAAGAGATGTTTATGAAACATTCACTGTTGTGATCCTTTTTTATTTTTTTATTTATTTATTTTTTTTTTTTTGCATCTTAAACATCTTTCTCGTTCCACAATATTTGTGCTGTTTCAACAAATTGTATCAAAACGTTCAGCTCGTTCAGGTGAATCCTGCTATGACTTTTGGTATTGGTGAAACTTTAGCTTTTTGAAATACTTAGCCTTTTCTTTCTTTATATTCCTCATAGAAAATTAATTGAGCTCATTTTACATCCTTCAGTTCTTTAGATGCGTTTACTGGTACAACCTTTTACTGCTCCTTTCACATTTTGTTCTGGTTCAGCTTCTTTCAGCTTCCTTGTGCACATTTAAACTTTTTTCAGCTACTTTCAACTATTTTAATGCTCCTTTCAGATTCTTCCTGCTAACTACAAAATATTTATGCTTCTTTTAACTTATTTCTGCTAATGTCAGCTTATATCTCCAAGTTTAATCTTTTCTGCTACTTCAGCTACGATTTAGCTGTTTTATGCTAATTTTAGCTTTTCTGCTAATTCCACATTTTTTGCACTGATTTCAACTCTTTTCCAGCCTAATTCAGCAAAAATGTTCTGTCTTCTACTTACTTCAAGCATGTTTCTCCTCTTTAGATACATTTCAGCTGTTTGTTTGCTAATTTCAGTTTTTTCAGATAATTTCCACTTCTTTGTGCTCATTCCTTCTTCTTTCACCCTAACTGGGCAAACTGTTCTTTCTGCTTTCTTCTGCTAATTTAAACTTGTTCTACCTTTACAGGTAGCTGCTTTTTTTTTAGCATTATAGCTAATTTCAGCTGTTTTCAGATACATTCAAGTTTTTTGTAATTTCTGCTACTTTTAGCCTAATTAGCTTATTTAAGCTAATTTCAGCTTGTGCTCATTTCAGCTTATTTCTGCTCTTTCAGCTACTAATTAGCTCTTTTGATGCTAATTTTAGCTTCTTCAGCTAATTCCACCTTTTTTTAGTCCATTTCAGCTTCTTCCACTTTCCTCTGGTAGTTTAAGCTTCTTTCTGTATTTTCAGTTATTTCAGCTATCCTTTTGCTAATTTCAGCTTCTTGCTAATTTCCTAATTTTTGTGCTCATTTCTGCTTATTTAAACCTATTTCAAATAGGTTTAAATAAGGCAAATATATATACAGTATACTGTATATATATATACAGGTAGTCCTTGGTTTACGGCGTCATTGGTTTACGGCATTTCGCCTTTACGGCACCGCCCCCGTCATCGCGCCATACGTTGCCTTTTTTATGCTGCATTTTATATTTTTTCGTTTTATTTAGGGTATTTTGTTAGCTAACTGCTTGGAAACACATTAAAACACGTTCAAAGTTGTTTTACATTGAAAAAACGTGTTTAAAAAGATGTGACCGATCGCCGTTTTAGTTTCGGTTTCGTTTCCGGCC
>JARVGV010000694.1:11299889-11314100 GCA_031762435.1 Hypsolebias longignatus
AATGCAGAGAGTAATTTTGTCCTTGTGTGGCAACATACATTGATGACATTGTGGGACATTATTATTATTATTATTATCATATCATATATCAATCTCATATGTGCTAAAAAAAATTGACTTTGGAACACGCGGAAGATAATGGACATTTTATAATATTATTTCAATGTATTTTATCCCTTGTACTTGTATGTGAATGTGAAATTCTTTGTGACAACAATAGTTATTGAAATGACTGTTCTGCTCAACAGGTTATTCAGTGCAATTTTGGAGCAGGCCACAAAGGGAGACGGGGCCACTCCTATTGGAGGGAAGGCGGCGGGCTTTGATGTCAAGGCCCTGAGGGCATTCAGGGTACTCAGACCCCTCAGACTGGTCTCTGGAGTACCAAGTAAGTACTGCAAGTTGTCCCCAAATAAAAGAAAATACCATCTGAGGATCAAGTGTGAAATGTGATTGGGTGTGTGGCGTTGGGGAAAATGAACCACATCGCTCTATCAGAGACAAACTAATGTGCAGACGCACTCGGTGCTTTTGTGGTGTTTCAAAAAATTTTAACTTTGTGGGCAGTAGATAAGCTGTCAGCTAGACTGCAGCAATCAATAAAAGAAGGCTGGATGGTACGAAAGAAACAAACTGTGGGTGAAAAAGGTTATAGAGTCAGAAAAAGCCACATCACTTCTTTTTTTACAGCTTAAATGAAAAACAAGTTCTAAGTCATTTAAATAAAGGAATAAGTCTGAAAATGTCTCCATTGCTGAAGCCACCTACAGTGGGTTGAAGCTTCCTCAGCCAGTTTATTAATAAATGCCAAACATTTATTAGTGGAACACAAATACCGTAGTTTTAAAAAGATGTATTGCTTGTTTAAAGTTCTGTGAAGAAGTTCTATATTAGCGATACTTTCGCAGTGCCAGGGTGTACCGGTAATTGTGTTGCATAGACAGAAGTCATTACTTACGGCTGCCTACAGAGAATCTAACAAGAAGATGATGAATTCAGAACAAGCACAAATTACAGAGGGATTGTATACATGAACTCTGATTTAAGTGATGGGAAAAGAAGCATGCAAAAAAGTATGCCATAAAAAAAAAAATTTAAATTGATAATTTAAACCAGTGGTGTCCAAATGTTTTCATATCTGGGCCAAAACTATCCAGATGAAAGGACTCGTGGGTCACAAAAATGTGAATTTAACTCTCAACATGAACAATATTTTGGCGAAAAGAGAAAAGTTCACTCATTTTAGTGGAGAAAAGAGTTTTAAATTGTAGATTCAAACCATTAAAAGTCTCATAACCACAACACTTGTATTTTTAATTAAAAAATGATTTACTTGATTTGTTGTTTTGTGTTTGGAAAGGTCATTTTAGTCTGTTCTCAACAATAAAAGTGTCATTTTAAAAGGGGGTCAATCAGCCTTTTGGATCATGGATGGCCCAAAAGGCTGAACGAAGTTCTGAAAAATCGTCCGGCTGTTAGTTGCTACAACAGATTCATAGGTTTGACGAAGTTGATCAACTTGTATGTAGATGATGCCACATTGTATTAATTTAAAAATGTCCAACTTTCTTCTTGATTATTTTATCAACTGCAATATTTAGTAGCGTTTCATGAATTGTTATCCAAACGTCTGTTTTCTGATAGAAATTAGTCAAGTTTTTTGGTGCTTTGTACCATGAAATGAAAAGAAAAAGTTTATAGCCAAAGGTTTGCATTTTGTTTAATATTGCTCATTTTGAGAAGACTGTTTTGCTCTTAAACCTAAACATATAAAAAAGAATTACCAACTAATTTGCAGAAAGTCTGCATCGATCTTTGTAATTTTGGGCCACACAAAATAACTCCAAGGGCCGCACTTTTTGTACACCCATGATTTAAACAATCCAGTGTTTTCAACTGTAGTACGTTTTGCTATTTTTATTGTTTGCGCTGAAAAAATTTTGAAAAAGACGATCAGTTTTTCTGGTTACACTGAGAATACTTGCTGCTATTTATTTATTTAATTTATCAACTGCTCCATATTCATAATCTTTTTCTGTATGGTGCAGGTTTACAGGTAGTGTTGAACTCTATAATCAAAGCCATGGTTCCTCTGCTCCATATCGCGCTCCTGGTCCTCTTCGTCATCATCATCTACGCCATCATCGGCCTGGAGCTCTTCATGGGAAAGATGCACAAGACCTGCGCTCACAACCAAACAGGTAGATGCGCACATTCAGCACGTCAAAGTTTAGTCGACAGAAGCAACAAAAGAACAGTTAACACAGAGACACTGCCGCTGCTGTGACGTGAGTATTACATTTTAATCTAGGACTTTATCCATCAGGCAGCAAGGTGGAAAATAAAGGAGAGTGTATGCCTTAAACAGTTTGATTAATTATTCATAACATCATTTATATTTTCTTTCTATGAATGATTTGAACAATTACTGAAACAGCAGCTGCCATAAATGACTGAAGCCATTTTCAGTAAAGGGTGTTTGGTTGTAAATGGACCTGAGTGTTGTTATGGTGATGCTATTGGTCCCGTGAGAGACATTCTCTTTATGGGTTAAGTGCTGGTAGACAACTCTCCTATACATCACCCTGAAGAGTTTATTTTGCATAATTAGTTTAACACTTTTCTTCTCATAGCTGCTCTGGTTTGTGTTAGTTCACTGTCTCTGCTTAACCTTGAGGAAGCTTTTTTAAGTCTTAAAAAAAAAAAAAAAAAAAACCTAACTTTGGGAAATTCGTTGACTTTCAAAGCCGAGCAGAAATCCCTGCAGGGATTCTCAGTGAGCAACTCTGCTAGTAAAGTATTAATGATGAAATGTTAAAGCTTTAATTTGTTTTAAAAAAGGATGATTGAGATGGGATTTTAAAAAACTACTAGAATAGTTTGGTAAAGAGCTGTTACTGTGTTAAAGCAGTCCTGTTTGATGAAAGTTTAGTTTTTCCAGTTGATAATGGTTGAATTTAGAGTTGAAACTGTGTCTCTGTGTAGGAACTGGTCAAAAGCAGAGTGAAGGGGTTTTCATGTCGGTAAATAGAACTACCCTTGCTTTTTTTGCACAGGTGCCATTGCAGAGGAAAAGCCGGCACCGTGCGCACCCGATGTAGCTTACGGTCGGCACTGTACACAGAATGGAACAAAGTGCCAAATGGGATGGGAGGGTCCGAATGAGGGTATCACCAACTTCGACAATTTTGCCTTTGCCATGCTGACAGTGTTCCAGTGTATAACTATGGAAGGCTGGACGGACGTGCTGTACTGGGTGAGCCGGACACCAGAACTGTGTTTTGTGTATGTGTGTGTGTGTGGGTTTGTGCAGTAAAGCTTCACACAAGCAGGACACGTGCTGATTTTTATTGTTTTTATTATATAAAATTAACACTAACCAAAACTATATGGATATTTTTTTTTTTTCATTATACAGCTGGCTTTATTACATACTATGTGAGTTTGCCAGAACATATGGATGAGTACTCAGCATGGCAGTGACAGATAATAATGGAAAATTCCAAACACCTGGATGTTTTAAAAATAATTACAATGAAACTCGGGAGGAATTTATCTTTCTCAAAGTACTTTGTAGTTAGAATGAAATGGACATTATTGTTCATACTGGATAGTGTGTGTGTGCATGCATGTGTGTGTGTTCACATGTAGCAGATAGCCTACAAGCTCTACACCCCATTCTGCTACTTTTCTGTTGGCTGCAACCTTTAGTTCAAAATCCATAATAAATACTGGATCTCACATTTACAGTATTTTTTTTTCTTGTCCTAAATTTCCAAGATATTTAGATAAATCTGTGATTATCCCATTTTTGTAGCAGACGTAAATGATAAAAATGCAATACAACGCTGTCTGCTTTGTAAAACGTGAACACTTTGAATAAATATTTTTTTGGCACACCGGGACATTTCCCGGTGGCCTGGCCCGCTCAGTGGTCGCTGAGGGACTGGACTAAAGGCTCGGCTAAGGTCGCGCTTTATAATTTAAAATAAATAAACAAGCCGGTCTTGCCTGGTCTCACTCAATGTCTCACTGAAGCTGCAGCAGCTATGAGAAAAGACAGATATCCCCCGCCCCCTCCCTTCCTTTTCTGAGTCTGTGTTTGTCACAGCAGAGACACAGATTGCGTGATCGCCCCCTTACGCTCTCGACATTTATATGTTTGCACGAGGCAAGCACACACCGGGGATACCATACCATACCTGGGATCCTGAACAGGCTTAATTAACTTAACAAGACAATGAGTCTGACAAGCAAGTTACCATCTTCAGTGTCACTTCTGAACAACTCCGCCAACTCTGGAGGAAAATAGATGTTGCAGAAGAGGAACAACATATAGTTGTCAAAAGCCTAGAGGGCCCTCTCGCAGCTGCAAATGGTGATGTTTACTCTTTGGTTCATGTCTATATGAATTAACATTAAACACATCAGTCAAAAATTGTGTTATGAATAGGGGAAACATATATAAGTCGCTTTGGGCTTTACGTCGCAGGACTGGCCAAACCATGAAAAAAAAAGAGTGACTTATAGTCCGAAAAATATGGTAACCTTATAATTTACATATTTGACTATCCTGGATTGTAAAAACTGTATTTTGTTCACATCAACTGTTTTGAAACATCTTTATTATTTCAAGCATCAATGACATTTTTGAAAGCATTCAAACTAATTAACCACAAAATAGTGTCCCAAAACAAATCATTTGGGCAAAAAGGTTTCCAACAAAAGCTAATGCATACATTTCCATGACAGTTTTATTTTCTTTTAGACTATATGAAACTGGTTAGACTCTTAGTTTCATTTAGAAGCTGAAGTTGGAGCTCCAGCAGGAGAGGCATTTGTTTTTAATCGTAGGTAAATGTACTACTCTCCAAATACAGTATAATAAAATCAAATATTCAGACAGTTCCACATTTTTACTGTTCTGGCTACCACATGTTTATCTGCAAGTCTTTCTAACCAGCATGCCTCTTTTTTTTTTTTTCTTTTTTTTTTCTGCTTGTCACCTTCTTTTTTCTTCTCTCTTTAACACATTCTGTGCTGGACTTCTTCTGCCCTCCACAAATCAACTCTTCATCCTCCCTCTTTGAGTCTTTTTCAAACTTTTCCTCTCATGTTTATTTCTTTCTTTTATTTCTATCTCTTTTCCTCCATCAATCCCCTCTTTTTCTTCCTCTTCTCTCCCCCTCAGATGCAGGATGCTATGGGCTATGAGCTGCCATGGGTCTATTTTGTCTCTCTTGTCATCTTCGGCTCTTTTTTCGTTCTCAACCTTGTTCTGGGTGTTTTGAGCGGGTAAGAGCTTATGCTGTTGTCATGTGTATGTGTGTTCTCGTTTGTGGATTTACTTTTGATGCTATAACTGATTGTGTATCAAGACTCCCTTACATTTCTGCAAAGTGCTTTAGGAAGACTAATTGGTGGGTGAGAATGATCAAAATTATTGTAAAATGTGCATTATGCAATTAAAGTCCATCCAGATTCAGCCAAGCAACATGAGTTAAACAGAAGTAGATGAATATAGTGCACTACAGCTGCAGAAAGACAAACTGATTATCACTGAACTGAACAAACTCCTTCACTCTCCCTCTTTTCTGTTCCACTCAATCAGTCGTTTGTCACAAGCCTGGGAGAAACACACTCGTGCGCTCGCACATACACCCCGAAATAGCGAAGCTGCACCCTACGTCTATCTGTTATGTTCACATCAGAAAGTCACATGGGGCCACATCCTGTCACAGCTTGTATGCGATGGACAGATGGACAAACAAAACTCATCAAGGCTTGTTTTATTTAACATTTTAATCACTTAAAGTTCATGCATTTGACAGAAGGTGTGTGTAGTTTGTGTTTTTATGCAAGGTCAGTGGAGTTTTGTGTTTTTTAGGGGGGATTATTATTATTATTTTGCTGTTCTACTGCCAAGTCATAGTGTTTTTACAAGCACCGCCCAGTCTGTAGAGACACACAGGGGTATAAATAATTCACCCCTCAGGTCAGCCATTGAGGTGGAAAGTTAAAAATGCTTGCACAACAGAGAAAACACAACAAGTAAAAACAAAGAATGGCATCCAAAAAAAAAAGTCTTCCGAGGCCAGAGTCTGGAGGAAATGTGGCATTAAAGAACATTATGGGAATGAAAAACTAAACAGAGAACAGAAATTACCGGTATGCGTAAAGACTTCAACAAATTTTCTGATCTCCCACACATCTCAGAGTTAAAACTAGTATGATATCAGTTTCCATGAAAAAATATTGAACTGCATAAAGAATTAATATTTTAAATCTAATTAGACACTAATATGATTAAATAAAATTAATTCAATACTTGAAAGAAACTACTGTATTCTAAAACCATAAAGTCATGGAGGAATAATGTTTAGGCATGATGTCAGGTTTGGTGAAAGGGTTGGACGAAAAATGCAGACTGACGCAAAGAATCCAAATAAAACAGAAGGTTTTGATCAAGAAAAAAGCTGTTGTGGCTACAAAAGACACAATGATGGCCTGCGGGTGAAGGAAGACGAAGAGAATAAATGGACTTGGGCTGATGAGTAGAGCGAAGACACCTGTGCAAAATGACAACAGGGGACAGGTGTGAGTGTGAGGGGCAGGACTGAGGAGCAGAGGCCGACTGTGGAAAAACACCGAGAGCACGAGGAGGAACAAGAAATAAACACTAAGAAAATGCAGAAAATAGCACAAGAAATAAAAACCTCAACAATAACAACAAAAATGCAGTCAAAAAGACATTATTACACATGAAGGCTGTGATCATAACTAGTCCCTGGGAGTCTTGCTGCAGAGTCTGTTCATGTGTCTAATGGAGAGTTTTATTTTTGTTTGTTTTTCCCAACAGTGATTGCATCAAAAATATGGTTATTTGAGTGTTTTTAAGTTTTTAACATCTGTTTTTAAAGAGAAAAATGTTTGTTCATACCGTCTTAACTGATTATTATCAATATCATTTTTATCATTTTATCGTCATTTTTAATCATCATTTAACCATTATCATTATCATGTTTATTTTTTATCATTATTTTTATTTTTATCATTATCATTACTAGTATTATCATTATCATTATCATCATTATTATCATTATCATCACACTAATTATTATCATTATCATTATTATTATCATTATTATTATTATATTATTAGCCTTTATTTAAACAGGCAAATCTCATTAAGATCACAGATCTTGTTTTTGCGGTAGGCCTGCTCCTGAATGCAGCCTAACGTGCATGGTTTTTTTCACATCGAGGTTGAATTTGTTTCTAACATTCTGAATCCAACAGCAGAGACTCAACAAAAACTAGTGAACCTGTTGGCAAGTTTTACTCAGGATCTAACACCTTTCCTTCCTCCCCTCATCCCTCCCACTTTTTCAATTCCTCATTTCCATATATTTACTCTCAATTCATCCCTGTTCAACCTTTATCCCCCAATCTTCCAACTTTCTATCTTCAATCTTTTGTTTCTCCTCTCTTTGGTCCATTTCTTGCACTCCTCCATCTCACAGGTGAATGATGCAGTAGGTTACAGGTGGCCCTGGGTCTATTTTGTCACCCTGATCATCATTGGATCCTTCTTTGTGTTAAACTTGGTTCTGGGGGTGTTGAGCGGGTAAGGGCAGGGTCAATATAGTAGTCT
Organism: Hypsolebias longignatus; assembly: GCA_031762435.1. NCBI lineage: Eukaryota > Metazoa > Chordata > Actinopteri > Cyprinodontiformes > Rivulidae > Hypsolebias > Hypsolebias longignatus. Next base: position 11,307,544 of record JARVGV010000694.1, read on the forward strand.
GAATATAACTTGTTCCTGGCCCAGAATCATCACTGACTTTTTTTCCTGCTGTTTCTTGCTCTTGTGTATGACAAATAAATTAATGCATGCACTGGAATGTGCTTCTGAACGGTATCATTCGGTTCTGGACCTCGCCCAAGTGAACAGTGTGCACCGCTCGTAGATTTTAGCTGACTGTAGTGGAATTACGAGCGCATCTGGCTACACAACCATTGAGACCTTTTGGGTATTGTCTTTTTTTTTTTCAAACTACAAGGCTGTTTCTAGAATAGCACTACTATCATAAAACACTTTGTTCTCCCTGTTGCTGTAGTGGCACAGAGCACTGCCATCCTCAGTGAAAACAAAGGAATTATTGTGCATCTAAATGCTGTTTGTAGAATGATGTACAGTAAAGCAGGAAATGCACCTAATGTGCTTGATCGCATGGGTTAATTCCTTAATGATGTGCTTTAGAGCAGTGAAAAGAAACATCCTGACTCGAGTCTGACTCGATTCTCCAGGTAATGTGACAGAATCACTGTAAAGAAAAGAACAGAGGTGTATGTGGTCCAAACACCTTGGAGGAGTTTGGCTGTTTGACTCTTTGAGTTCTGACTAATGATGCTGTCAGCACACTACACAGCCTGACCTTTTACCAACTGCTTTCTCCATGGTAGGAGAGCGGCGCTCAGATTGGCATCGTAACTAACGACTAAACATGAATAAGAAGAGCCACGGTACAATTTGGGAACACAAACATAGAATGTAAGACTGTCAGAATGTGATGTAATGTGCGAACAGAAAGAATCGAGTTAACAGCAGCCGGCAGATGAATAGAGACAAAAAAGGTGAGGCGGTGAGAATAAAAAATAAAATGAAAAAAACGAGTATGAAGCCTCAGAATGTGGACCTCATGCACAAATGGAGTATACAAAAGACAAATCAATAAGACTTTGTCTCCTGATAATGTTCTGGCAAGCGAGAGAAAAACTCATTGATCTGTGTCGGTGTGGTAGAGGTTGCACTCTTTCGGCCTGTTTGTGCTTCTGTCATCCCTCTAAATTTCATCAAGAGACTCACATCTGAGTCCATGTCAACCTACACACAAATCTTTCACATGAACATACGTCAGTTTCATTTTCTAGCCGTAAAACTAAATTGACCCTAAAACGCATCTTCAGACAGTTCCACTCTGGTGGTCCAAACCTAAAGGGCAAAGTACAATAAAAGAGTTTGTCCTAAAGTACATTTACTGATGATTTCATTAAAAATATGCACAACAGGCATCTGCTATGACTACAGTGCATTTCAATAAATAGTTAAATGAGACTTTTTGATTTAAAAAAAAGGCCCCAAGACTGCTCAACTATCATCCACATGAATCTATTTTATTCAAGCTGTGTCTTTGTTTCCAGCTTCCTCAAATGTAGGATCTAATTAATTATTTAATAATTCATTCTACACACTGACACTTGGAAATAGGTTTATGAAATATCACATTATCTAATAGTAGCACTAAATGTATGAAATTATCATAGCTTTTTTTAAATTGTCTACATCACCTTTGATATCGTCAAAGTTCAGAAAAAGAAAATGCTAAACTCAAAGTAAAACTATAAAGTGACCAATCAAGGTTTACTTTGACTCAAAACACACCTTGATCTGATTTGAAAGGCACTTGTGACAAAATAAACCCCATTAAATATTAACGTATTTTAACATTTTATTCTCTTATTACCTGAAAAAAAATCACACTAACAGATTATTTTACTTTGTTTTGTCCTTTCCACTGTTGATCAGCCACAGTTTCCACCCTCACCAGTACAGCAGGCTCACTGATTCGGCTCCTGCTACATGCATCAATTCAAACTGCTCGTGCTGTTCAGTAATTGAATACAAATCATGGATAAATGGAAATGGACTTGTACAAAGACTTGCGCATTATCAAATTTACTTTACTAGATGAGTCAAAGAAAATCTTGCTGACAATATTATTGTGGTATAAATTTATGTTTGACTTTATTTTAAATTATTTGCACTCAAAAAACAAGCATTATGGGGAAGAACGATCGTCAAAGAGACGCTAAACCCAATCCACCTCTACATAACTCCAAACCATTACAATATAACCACCAATCAGAGCAGGAGACTCCAACCACTACAAATACTCTTTCATTTTGTTCCTGTGGTTTACTGCTTGTGTTAACGTGACAGCTGCCTCGGCCGGGAGGTGCTTCAGAGGCTCAGCCGAGAGAGAGGCACCTGCAAATTACACTATCTGTTTTCTTAAAGTGATGATCTTTCTTTAAGGTTTTGCTTTAAGGCTGACACTTCAGGGAAACTAAAAGCTCCAGTTCATCTGCATCTGCACACTAACATCTCTTCTCTTAAGCAGAGCTATCCTGTCTACTTTTCCTTTTGCAGCTTTTCCTCCATGCTAAAAAAAAAAGTGTAATACTTTTTAATATCACATTGTCACATTTGGCAAAACCTACAGTCTGGATTTTCAGATTCTTTGTCTTGTTTCCTGTCTTCCTCTCTTTTGCTCCTTCTACTTTTCTCCCCCCTCATCCTTTCCAGAGAGTTTTCCAAGGAAAGAGAGAAGGCCAAGGCTCGCGGTGACTTCCAGAAACTTAGAGAAAAACAGCAACTGGAGGAGGACCTCAAGGTTTGTGCCTCTGCGTGTGTTTGTCTAACAGGGACCTAGAAGTAATAATCATGTGAATTCGGAATTCAGATTCTAATTAAAATGTGACAACTTACCACAATTTTTTTTAGATGTATGCAACTGAGAAATTTTGACTATTTTCCTTTGTGCCCCTCTAAGAATGTTGTGGTTAAGATCTTAGAGTGTAGGACTGATACTAGTTGGACCCTCAGCAAAATTTATACACTGTTGAGTTCATATCACGAGTCCATTTTGGACTCAAACTGAAATGGTAATTAGACTTGGAGGAACCCATATCAGACTCAACGTGGAAAAGAATCATTAAGAATATGTATTCATCTTCAGTCTGTCTGAGACATGCTGTAATTCAATTCAAGGTAGTGCACAGGCTGCACTGGTCCAAAGACAAGTTGTCCAAGATCAAGGCCAATCTGGACCCCACATGCAATCATTGCAAACTAACTCCAACTACACTCTTGCATATGTACTAGACCTGCCTCAAACTGCAGACCTTCTGGCAATTTATATTTGACACCTTCTCTGGAGTGTATGGCAGGACTGTACACCCATCACCACTCATCTTATTGTTTGGAGTGGTCCCAGTAGACACGTCCTTCAGCAAACGTGAGAAGGATGTGGCTAAGAGGCTAATTTTGTGCAAATTGAAGGACTCACACTCCCAGCACATGTACATTGGATAAGAGAAGTGATGCATCATGAAAATCAGATACACCCTAAAGCATTCTGCGTGATGATTCTGGGACACCTGGCAGCCTTTCCTGTCATTTGCTGAAAACATGTCAATGCCTATACAGACTATTTACCGGTATGTATGTTTGGCTGATCTGGTGTGGGAAGGGATTTTGTGCTGTGTTCTTTTGTTCTTAATGTGTTTGTGTAAAAAAAAAAAAACTAACAAAAAACTTAAGACTTTGTATAAAAATGTGATAAAATTTTAAATAGAGTAGTAATTACAGTTAATATCTGTTTTTGTGCAAAACAAAACTAAACCACATTTTAAAAAAAAGTTGCATTGCCTTGATATTTCATTCATAAAGTTCCACACAGTTGTAGAATGAGTTTCTACACCTAATAAAGAGTCTAAAAGCTCTTATCTGTATTATTGGCTAATCAATATTCCCCTTCGCTGTGTTTGCCAACGTAGGGCTATTTAGACTGGATCACTCAGGCAGAAGACATTGACCCAGAGAATGAAGAGGAGGGATTAGACGATGACAAACCCAGAAACCGTGAGTAATACACTGCAGCATCAAAGGAATTGCTATTTGTAATGTTGGACTTGTTGACTTATTAATTTGCAATACTTGCATTGGTAAAAAAAAAAAAAAAAAAAGTTCTGAACTCTAAAGGATTTGAGAAAGGCTGTTTGGAAACAATGCATCTGATACACTGACGATGTGCAGCATGAAGATGAAGGAAGTGTTTTGCAACTACGGTATGCTGGTTCTCACTGCAGTTTTCTTAAAAAGGTAGAGGCACAGTCAGGACATGAGCAGCTTGTGACAGTCACATTGATAAGACATTACTATCTGGTTCGTAGAGAATCCTCCTGTGACTTCAAACCTGTTTGGGTAATAGTGGAATGTGTCAGACAACAGCTACTGCAAACACACTGTCAAATATACAAATACGCACTTTCTGTAGGTATGCACCCCGAAGGAATATGTGTACTTGCATTTTGATAGAAATGTACACAACAAATTATCACCCTGTCCTTTTCTATGACACTTTTAGAGAAAAACAGCCACACAGGCCTCAGACAACCAGCCTTTGCCAACATAAAAAATGGCCATAACTCGGATGATTTTACAAATATTGAGTTAGATTGTTGGGTTAGGTGCTGAGAGTCATCTTCGACACATTCTCTTCACTGAGACCTCACAATATAGTACATTAGATCACACATGACATCATCTATTTTCAGAATAAGACGATTTTAGTTAAAATCTCTGGCATGAAAGGAGGTTTTCTTAAGGGAGTGCTAGGCCTTAAATAAAATAAATTTAAAAAAAAGCTGAATTCAACTTGAGAAAGGATGAGACAGTGATGTCCTGTGCACTGAGAGTTGTTTTGTAAGGGAAACAGCTTGCTCACAATTGAAATGAATGAGTGAACAATGAAGATTAATCGTACAGAGACAGCATGCATTGTGCACACAGTCTGCATAGAGTCTGCTCGTCGTCTATAAAGATGGTCGCTCTCTCCGAGACACGAGGTGAAAAAGGAAACTGCTCCAGTGGTTATCTCAAGAAGTAAACATGATCTAATAAGGAATAACCAGTTTGCACAAAAATAAAACACTGAATTGTGCTTAATCTGCGACTGATTTGCTTGTGCACACCTGTTAGCATTGTGTTCCTCTGTGCCATTCAGGCTGGCAGAAAACACTGCAAATTGCCGAGGCTGAGACATTTTCACACCAACGAGCAGACAAACAAATACAGCATGAGGCAAATTTAGCAAATGTCACATTACAATAGTTAGACTCCTTTTAGTTTTACATATTCAGCAACAGTGACATTATTTTCAGTGTCCAGACAACCCATGCTAATGCCGAATTGGAAGTGAGACTAAATATTTTTACTAAAAATAGCCCAATAGTTTGTCATATATTCAGTACAGTTATATTTAAAAAATCAAATTGCTTGTCATTTGAACGATTGGGTTTAATAAACAGCACCACTTAGGCCAGCAAATGTTGATGATCTGACAAAATGACGGATGCTCAGGATCCAAAGTTCTGCTTGACAAAGATCCATCAATCCTCTGTTTGCAGTCGTGAAAAATCAAGTCACTTAAGCTTTGAATTGCTCTGCCTTCTTCTCCAGGATGGATAGACCCCCCCACAGTGGAAGATGAATGAGAGCAGTTTGTCCCCGCTGCCCGGGACATTTTGCATAGACCTGTTTATGCCCAGTACACCTGCCCTAAGAGGCGACAGGAGACTCAGGGAATACAGGAGTAGATGGCAAGATATAGAAGAACAAAGCAAAGACAAAGGGATAAAATATAGTGTCTTTGAGATCGGAGTGTGTGTATGTGTGTGTGTGTGTGTGTGTGTCTAAGACAATAATCTTATAGATGTTACCCCATCATAAAACAAAAGAGCAAAACATGGTTTTGTCCTTTAAATGAGTGTGTTCTCACTGATAAAAGTTATAATGAATGTACTTTTTAAAAATAATTAGGAGATTATATATATTTCAGCTTAGGAACAGCAGATTTACTGTGCAATATGTTCATGTTTCATAATGATCCTTCTCACATGTCCTCTGTCATCCCAGCAGCATAGAGTATAATCTGTGTTATTGTGCGTTTTGCCTGCACCATCCTGTTGCACACTGTCATCTGCTGCCAGTGTTGCTGTGGCAGGGATTTCTCCAGCCCATTGCTTGGTTCAGTCACTCTGCTGACTCCCAGGATGGTGCATGTTTGCATCTGTGTAGTTGTGAAATAAGTCATGCAATCAGATTTGTTAGGACAGGAAAGAAGAGATCAATCTCTACTAACTGAGATATTTCATTCATCTTTAGAGAACTTTAGGACATGTTAAGATGCTACCTGAGATATTTTAATTGCTCTTTGGCTTACCCTTGTGACAACCAAGAAGAGAAATTATTACTGGTAGTTTGTATTTGGATGTTACTACCTTATTTTATTACTAATTATTCTAATTTTACAAATGGCAGTTTCCATTTTCTTTGATTTTCAATTCAGTTTGTTTATATAGAACCAAGTAACAACAGAAGTCATCTCAGGGCGCTGAACAGAAACATTTATATACAGGCGGTCCCCGACTTACGGCGCACTCGACCTACGGCGCTCCGTACTTATGGCTCCACCCCTAGTGACGTCATCGCGCCGTTCGTTGCCTTTTTTATGCAGC
>JARVGV010000694.1:11361491-11372948 GCA_031762435.1 Hypsolebias longignatus
TCTATCTATCTATCTATCTATCTATCTATCTATCTATCTATCTATCTATCTATCTATCTATCTATCTATCTATCTACGGTATCTATGTTTTTCAATCAGTAATTCTGTTTGTATCTGATTAAATCAAATTTGTTTTCGTCTTCAGTTTCTCTCTCCTGCTCTCCTCTTCACTCGGTCACTCTAGTTTTCCTACACCTCTCCTGCCCACTGGTCCATCTCTGTCACTGGTGCAGTGGCGCCGACTGTGGTCCAGTTGTTGTATTGCTCGTGGTACCGAGTCGTGATTTCTGCTCCTGAGAAGGATGTGTCATTTTCAACATATCTGTCCTATAATTTCTCAGTACATCCTCAGAGTCATATGACTTTCATAATTAAAAAGAAGCTGTTCTTTTCTCAACAGAATAATTAAAAATATACTGTATTAAAAAAACACATAGTCCATTGAGGATTTAATTTAACAATATGATCATGTGTGATGTTTGCAATAAGATATGTGAAGAATGACATGTTCTTTGTTGGAGCGCGCTGCGTGTTCTTTTTGGATTAACATACAGTATTGATGGCTTCTTGGAAAAACACAAGTGGCAAACAGACTCGGAGGCCAGACAGGAGGATGTTGTGTTTGTTGGGTAAATTTATTCATTTAAAATCTGAGGACAGACCTTGAGTGATCTGCTTTGATAGCTAAAATCCCCTGTTGAGTGAGGTCAAATTTATTATAAGCCTGCTGGCACATTTGTATTGACGAGCAAAATTAAATAAAGTGGGATGATTTCACGGCTAGTTTTGACATGATACATGCACCTTTTATGATCCAAAATGTAAATATTGTCTTTAGTCAAGTATTTACTGCATCGAGTTAACTGAAACCCCAACATTGCTTTTTGGATTTTTGTTCCAGAAAGCAAACAGGAACAGCATCAATAAATAAATCTGCATTAGAACAGCACTCTGCTTCAGGATTAAATATTTAATGGTGGAGTTACTTCCAGTTGATGACTATGTGAACTATAGGAAGAAAAGGGTTCACTAAGTTTTATCAATATTGATCAGTTTAAGTTGCCATGAAGGATTTGAACTCCAAATTTTTGGTTTGGTTAACTGAACTGCAGTCTTTAAGCTGTTTTTAAGATTGCATTTGTAAACTAGCACAGACGTTGGGCTAATCGTTTGGTAGATGAACATGTGGAGATTTATGTGGTGTGCGCATTCAGGATGTTGGTGGATTGTTTGTAAGTGCCGAGTGGTTTTTCCATGAAGTCAGATAAAAACAAGCACGGTTGCTCGATTTCCTCCCAGTCCTTTGTTGTCATTTTTATATTGATGGGATTTTTTAGGATACTGATTTCCACTAACTGTTTGTGTGTACTTGTGTTATGCATACCATCCACGTGTTGGTGGAAATATGCATACAAAGTGCTTGGGTGTCTGCATTTTGACATTTGTTTTTGTGTACTCATGAATGTGTGTGTGTGTTGCCTTTCCTTACTTATGTGCATGTGTTCCCATGTGTCCTGTTTACGAAAAACACACAAAATCCCATCTAAAGGGTCTTCAGAACTCTGAGGAGAATGCCAGGATCTCAATCACCTTCTTTCGGCTGTTCCGTGTGATGAGGCTGGTGAAGCTGTTGTCTCGTGGTGAAGGGATTCGGACCCTGCTGTGGACCTTCATAAAATCCTTCCAGGTGAGTGGAGAACCAGACACTGTGGGCAAAAGTAGGAGGTTTGTGTTCACACAGGACACAAAGCCAAGAGGTGGAGCAGGATTTCTCTGAGAGACTAAAATGTTTTATATTCAAGATTCTATCTTTTAGGATAACAATATTAATTGTTAACTTCACTTTTTATGTAGCAGTGATTAAAAAAATTTTTTTTAAATAGTTTTACAATATACTTCATTAATCAAAATAATCCACTACAGTGAAAATTGCTGGGTTGTTTTGATAATTCAGTTGTTGGGTTAAAGCTGTTGGGTCTGTTGGGTCTGGTTTGACTAAACATTGAGGCAAAAGATTTGACCAGTGTTTGGAGTGAACCAGTGTTTGGACCAGTGAACTAGTGTTTGGAGTGAACCAGTGTTTGGACCAGTGAACTAGTGTTTGGAGTGCACCAGTGTTTGGACCAGTGAACCAGTGTTTAGAATGAAACAATGTTTGGACCAGTGGACCAGTGTTTCGACCAGTGGACCAGTGTTTGGACCAGTGAACCAGTATTTGGACCAGTGAATCAGTGTTTGGACCAATGGACCAGTGTTTGGACCAGTGACTCCGTGTTTGGACCAGTGGATCAGTGTTTGGATCAGTAGACCAGTGCTTGGACCAGTGAATCAATGTTTGGACCAGTAACCAGTGTTTGAACCAGTGAATTAGTGTTTGGACCAGTGAATCAATGTTTGGACCAGTAACCAGTGTTTCAACCAGTGAATCGGTGTTTGGACCAGTGACTCATTGTTTGGACCAGTAGACCAGTTTTTGGCCCAATGTTTGGGCCAGTAGACCAGTGTTTGGGCCAGTGTTTGGACCAGTGTTTGAACCAGTGTTTGGACCAGTAGACCAGTGTTTGGACCAGTGTTTGGACCAGTGAATCAATGTTTGGACCAGTAGACCAGTGTTTGGACCAGTGAATCAATGTTTGGACCAGTTACTCGGTGTTTGGACCAGTGGACCAGTTTCTGGACCAGTGTTTGGACCAGTGGACCAGTGTTTGGACCAGTAGACCAGTTTTTGGACCAGTGTTTGGACCAGTGGACCAGTGTTTGGACCAGTAGACCAGTTTTTGGACCAGTGTTTGGACCAGTAGACCAGTGTTTTGACCAGTAGACCAGTGTTTGGACCAGTAGACCAGTGTTTGGACCAGTGTTTGGGTCAAAAATAAGTCACATCAGTTCTTCACTGTGGCCATTTTAAGCTAAAATTTTACCAAATTACACCTAAATGGAGCTCTGTTTAAGTAAAGGTAAAGCAGTAAAATAAACTTGGGAAAATATTTAACCTGGTTTTTAACAACTTCAGTTTACACAAGACCAAGTTTGGGCTCCTAATAAAATATCACTGGTTGATGCCAACTAGCTGAGACCAATAGTGGTTAGTGACAGCTAATCAGCACTAGGTCAAGTTGAATTATCTAGTAAAACAGATTTTGAGTTGCTCTTTTAGACTCGTCTTTTTAGTAGTACTAATTCAAGAAATGTGTCTTTTTGGAGTTAAAATTATGGACAAACTCAGCTCTACACATCTGGACAGTTGACCACAGTAGTTTTTTACTCTGGATGATTTGTCACTGATGTGTTGCGTCTCCTTTCAGGCTCTGCCCTACGTCGCACTGCTTATAGTGATGCTCTTCTTCATTTATGCCGTCATTGGCATGCAGGTAAGCTGTTGCCTCGTTCCCTGGATTTCCTCCTTGTTTCTATTTTCTTTTTATTCTTTCTGGTGCAACTAAACCTTCTTGTCTACCAGAGTTTCTGTTTGGCCATCAATCTCCACTTTTCTTCCTTCTATTGTTTTCAAGTTCTTTGACTCTTCTATATCACGTGTTGTGTAGTTTATTTTTCTAATAATCATTGGGAGACTCTTTGATTTAACTTTCTGGATACTGTTGATGTTGATACACTAATTCTGACCTCATTGCTTGTGCAGATGTTTGGTAAGATAGCTCTGCGGGACCACACGCAAATCAACAGGAACAACAATTTCCAGACATTCCCTCAGTCGGTGCTGTTGCTCTTCAGGTGAGAAAATATTTTAAACACTTAGACTATAAGAGGGACGACTGAGAAAATTTAACATCAATGAATACTAGAAATTAAAATCTAAAATTAGTCTAAGAAATCCCCCAAGTAAATTTACTCAAAACACCAAAAAGCTGATCTACAACGATATGTGCATCATTTTCACTGTGGGTGATAAAAAAAACCCTGACAGATTTTCTACAGGTATCACCTGCTTTTGTTCAAACAATTACAAATATTGAACCATTTGTGTTTTAGCTTTTAGTTTTATGTGATCTACATCAAGTAAAAGTGTCAAATTGTAATAGGTGAACAATTGCATGCCTTATTTACATTTAAAATGACATTAGGTAGTCAGGAAAAGGTTGATAAAAACATGTGATTTACATTTTGTGTATGATGTTAAGCATAAATCAACACAATGGAGCTTGTTTTTTTGTGCTTCTGAGTTTATTTCTCTGCATGCATGTGTGTCATGGGTTCATTTGTGCTTTAGATGTGCGACAGGTGAAGCGTGGCAGGAGATCATGCTGGCATGTTCACCCAATCGGCCGTGTGAGAAGGGCTCGACCAACGAAAACAGCACAGCCAGCGAGGACTGCGGCAGCCAGTTCGCCATCATTTACTTCGTCAGCTTCTACATGCTTTGTGCCTTTCTGGTCAGTGTTGGAAAAATGGGAAAGAAAACATTTAATTTTTTTTTTTTTAATCTTAATTTTACAGATATTAATGTCAGGCCAGTAACTGACTGATTCATGTGCTTTCTCAGATCATCAACCTGTTTGTGGCTGTCATCATGGACAACTTTGACTACCTGACGCGTGACTGGTCAATTCTGGGACCCCACCACCTTGACGAGTTTAAGAGAATCTGGGCTGAATATGACCCAGAAGCTAAGTAGGTTTACAGAGAGCAGATCAAGTGTGCTGCGTTTAAATAGTGTTCACAGCGAGACCTCTGTGTTTTCAGGGGGAGGATAAAACATCTGGATGTGGTCACCCTGCTGCGAAGAATCCAGCCTCCTCTCGGCTTCGGAAAGCTCTGTCCACACAGGGTGGCATGCAAGGTGAAAGCAGTCCCGTAAATTCTTTAAAAATATTTGTTGTTTAGGAAATCAATAACATTATTTTTAGCTGTGTGTCACCGCGATCTGATGTTTTTCCGCTTCATCTCACGTAGCGGTTGGTGTCGATGAACATGCCTCTGAACAGCGATGGAACCGTGATGTTTAACGCCACTCTGTTTGCTTTGGTCAGAACAGCACTCAGGATCAAGACAGAGGGTAACACTCAATACTTTTAAGATACACAGGCACTGCATGAACACAGAATTTAAACTGTATTTCAAAATATAGTTAAGATACTTTTCAGTTTAGATGGAAATACTGTAAATGCATTTTGCTATTGACCATTGATCTTGGATACTTGCTCTTCTATACATTAAATACATGTTTTTTTTAATAAAGTGATGTTTTTCAGATGTTTACAGCATGTTTAAGCCTCTACCAACAACACAACGTAGAGCTAATGACTTACAAGTTTGTATTTCAAGGCAAACGCTATAAAAAAAAGGAGTTCCCCACCACCACCATCGTACAAAAAAAATGTGTCAGTCACGCCTTAAAGAGAAGCCTTTTTTAAAACTCACAGTGTGCGTGTTACCTGTGCAGGTAATCTGGAGCAGGCAAATGAAGAACTGAGAGCAATTGTGAAAAAGATCTGGAAAAGAACCAGCATGAAGCTCTTGGATCAAGTAGTGCCCCCTGCTGGTGGTGTGTATATTGTTCAACTCATGTGCAAAACAAAAATAAAATCAGGTATATTACTTTAACAGTACCTAATTATATTTGTTTGTTTTTTTTTTCCAGATGATGAGGTAACAGTCGGAAAGTTTTACGCCACCTTCCTCATCCAGGAATATTTCCGCAAGTTTAAAAAGAGGAAAGAACAAGGACTGGTGGCCAAGGTGCCCCCCAAAACTGCCCTCTCTCTGCAGGTACATTTGACCGACACTTATTTTAGGGCAAGACAATCAGAAAACTATGTTTAAATAACTCCTTAGTGATATTTAGATGAGTTATTTAGGTGAACGAAAAATAAAATAAGCAACATTTGATGGTCTGTGTGTAGGCGGGCCTGCGGACGTTGCATGACATCGGTCCAGAGATCAGGAGGGCGATCTCTGGAGACCTGAACGTGGAGGAGGAGCTGGACAAAGACCTGAAGGAGCCTGTGTCAGCAGCGTCCGAGGACGATATCTTCAGGGTAAAGGTTGGATACACACCCCCCCCACTCACTCTCCGGAGAGAAAAAGACATACGATCAGCGCCAGCTTGACGCTTCATACACATGCACACGCTTGCATGTGCTGAAAGTGTTGAAAACGCTTGAGGAAAAATGCATGTCCTACCACATACAACCCCAATTGCAAAATGTTTGGGATGTGTGTAAAATGTAAATTAGAAAATGCAACGTTTGGAAATCTCAAACTCATGCAGCATTGTTTCCTAATATTAAAATGAATAAACCAAAAAAAATATTAATGGATCATTTTGAGTTTCAAGCATCTTAAAAACAACAGTAGTGCCAATCTTTTTAAAGTCTTTCCAGGTTTCCATTGAAGAACAAAATTCAAAATGTTTTCATTATTTGCATACTAGAGAACCTCTGCCCATCTTTATTACTTAGACCTTTCTACAATCATTTTTTTTTATTTTTTATTTTACCTAGTCCTCTCACTGATCTGTTACCAAATAACCCAATTACTGTACAGTATTTACAAAATCCTCCTCTTGTTTTTCTTATTCATACTTTTAACATATTTTTTAATTTCAAATGCTAAAGGTTTATTATGTTTACTATTCGCATCACAAATAAAATATGAACAAAATTAGCAAAACATTATTTTTTTTTCTTCATATTTTGCACAACTCAAACTTTTTCTGAACTGGGTTTGTTGCTTGACTTATTGCACATGTTGAGTTTTAGAGTTAGGATTTGGAAAAATTAAAACAACAAACACAGGCATATTAAACAATTAGGGGGTGGAAATGTAGGTTTTGAACACATTACTACAGTTTTATCTGCATTTTCTCCAAGAAGGTGAGTTCAGCCTTTCATGTTTACCATCCTTATTCTTTTCATTTTCTCTATTTTGGTTATTGAAGCACTTTTTTTTTTTTTTACATTAATGCAGTGAACAAAGTGAAATATTTATATTTTTGTACCAGCTATGAGTTGCGCCTCACTTTTAATAGGATTTATTGCTAATATTTTGCTGCTGTGCTTGTTTAATGACTGAAGGCCTTTGCTTTGCACTTTCATGCTTCAGTAAACTTTTATGGCTGTAATTATGACCAAATACTATAAAAGTGTTTTATTTTTAACTAGATGTGATCTATTTCTCACTGTGCAGCGTTCTGGTGGCCTGTTTGGCAATCATGTCAACTACTACAACCAGAGTGACGGCCGAGGGTCCTTCCCACAGTCCTTCACCACCCAGCGGCCCTTGCACATCAGCCAAAAGGGGTCCCCGTGCAAAGGCGAGAGCCCGTCTCATGAGAAACTAATGGACTCAACCACCTTCACCCCTTCCTCTTACTCCTCATCAGGCTCAAACGCCAACATTAACAATGCCAACAACACTGGCATGGCAGGAGTGGTAACCCCGGGCGGCAGTCGATTCCCGAGCCCGTCTATAAGCACGGTGGACGGCCATAGCGGGCAGCCGCTCACCCCCATCCTGCTGCCAAAATCTGCATGGTGCTTCCCTCCAAAGAGGTGAGTGTCAAACAACCTGCCTCCCACAACTCTTTTTTCTCTAACACACCCTTGAGATTTCTCTTTCAAAAAGTTGACACTTCCTTGTGGACATGAATATCTTCCCTGTTTCTTTCCATTTTTTAATGACCTGCTTTTTCTCCGTTTCCTGTTTTTTTTTTTTGTTTTTTTGTTTTTGGTGGCAAACAGGATGTTTTATGACACCCTCATGCGGTATGTTACCAGGGGACAGACAGAGAGAATGTGTGTGCGTTCTGTTAGTTCCCAAATTGTGCAGACAAAGATCTCATGATGCTATACAAGCCATAGCGGTCAAGGTGCAACAGGCACACTTACTGCTATGCCCATTATGCTTCAGTTGCAACAGCAAAATCCAGGCTTCATGCTGCAACTAAAACATTACAGCCATAGATTATTTGTTTGGTGCATTGTGTCCATACTCCTCCTAGCATGGGCTGCTGCTCTTTTATTGCGGGTTACGGCACATTAGGCTCAGTATCAGTTACCTGTGTAAACATCTGAAAGCTCATATGAGTTAGGGTTTATTAAACATTCATCTAACCCAGAGTTCGCTTGTGGAGCCCTTAAAAAATCAGATTAAAGAAACCGAAGTCTTTATTTTTGTGGAAATTTTACTGATTTTCTTCACCCGAGGTTTTTAGAAGTTTACATTTTGTTGGGAGAAATGTAGATGCAACAACCCCCGTGTTTTTTTTTTTTTTTGTAAGAGTTTCCGAGTAAACGACACGTTATGAACCACGCAGGTGATTCTTACTGACGTTATTTAGTGTGTCGTAGACATAAAAATGACTCATATTCTTTGACTTGGTCAACCTCCACTGTACGCTGAAGTACCAACAACTCCAAATCAGAAAACCTTGAAATGGTTTATACGTCACTAATGATCATATAAACTTAAATTAGTTGAGTTTTGGTTCTATAACGTCATTAGTTATTATTCGTCTACTCCTGAATTTCAGGGCTGTAACACTTTCCCCAACAGTTCCCAACCCTGGTCCTTGAGGAACACCATCCTGTATGTTTTAGTTGCTTCCCTGCTCCATCACACCTGATTCAGAGATTTAATTACTTCCTCATGTTCTGCAGAAGCCTGTCAATTATCCATGAATTAAAATGAGGAGTGTTGGAGCAGAGAAACAACTAAAACATACAGGATGGTGTTCCTCAAGGACTAGGGTTGAGACTCCATGGTTTAGAAGAACTACTGCTGCTGTTGCAGGTACTACTACTACTTATACTGTAATAGAAATAATCATGAATAAGTTAGCAAAATATATAATTTTCGCTAACAAATGCGCCAACATTTTACAAAGACACCTTTGAGTGCATCCTGTGGTAACTGGGGTGAGAAAAGCTGGGGTTCATTGGCATCTCATTCTCCTTTTTATCAGAGTGAGATACAAAATGAAAGCCCATATTGAGAGAACTTCTCACACGCCTCCCATCGTTGATTAATTTCCCATCATCGGAAAAAAAAAAAAAAAATCCCTTTTGAATCATGAAAACACAGAACCTACAACCATTTCCATCTACCAGTATTGACATTAAGGTTGCTAAATTCCCAGTAACATTTAAAAAAGTTACAGGCCAAGCTGGACACTGGTGATCTTTGATCCCGTTTAACTAGTCTTGACCATGAAATGTAACTAGACACAGGACCAGAAGCCTGGAGTTGAAGCCATGATGGAGGAGCGCCCCCTGGTGGCTGGACAAAGTACAATTCTTTAAGTCCAGCCCCTGAATGTGATATTTTCTTGAATTAAAGCTAAAAATACACAAGATAATTTATTGTTGACTCATGTAATTCATTCCTTGCTGTATGCTCAATTAATCCCGGCAGCACTCAATCCCAAAATACAACTTGGTCAAGCACATTAATTATTTTAGCTTCCAATTTGGCCACGAGAAGTTAATGGTGTCTGTCTACCTGACTTCATGTTGATTGACATAACAGGATGTAAATAATTATTGAACAAAAATACTTTATCAATCCCGTTGTGTTGCTCTCTTCAAGACTAGTTTGAAGAAGAATGAGACCAAAAGGCACAGTTGTCTCTAAAAGCACTTTTCAAAAACTTTCTCATAAAATAAATTAAACAACTTGTGTTTATACAATTTACTGAATACAATCTATAACAATATAAAAGTCAAAGAATCACTATGAATTTACGTTAATCTTGATATTTTCCCCTGCAAATTAAACTTTTTTTTTTTTTAATATGGTATTTTATTAAGGAAACATCTGCTGCCGTGTGCTCCTTGTTTTTTTAAATCACTCATCATATTCCAGGTTTCGTCTTTAGACTTTTTTTATCATTTTGCTTTAACAAAACAGCAGTAAACTTGCATCGCTGCAGGCTTCTTCATCTCCTCCAGTCATATCGTACATGCATAGCAAAGCCGCTCTTGGTTTGTTCCTATGAAGCTCCTTGCAGAATTTCAATCAGCTGCTTTTTTTTTTTCTGTTTTACATAAGTTTTGACTGTTTGTCTACATGTGCCTCCATCTGTGCTGTGTATTTATGTTAACTCTGTGCTTTTATTTGTGTGCTTGCTTGTTTGGTTGTGTGCCCATTTACTTGTAGCTCGGAGTCAAGTGACAGTCATCTGCCAATCATCCAGAGAGGGGAGGGGTCCACAGAGGAGACGTACGATGAGAGCTATGGTGACGACAGGGAGTACCTGGATGATGACCACTCACTTTCTTCTGACATGTACTGCTGAGAAACATCCACCGTTTAGTCTTCATCTTCAGTGTTTTAGCTCAAAAGGTTGACCTCATCTCCTCGTTTGTGTGCACCTATTAGGTTGGTGTATCATGATGAAACATGCAAGCAGCTCGCTCCCATGGAGGAAGCAGAAGAAGTGGAGGAGCAAAGAAAAGGGCGAGGATGGCAGTCTCCACGAAGAGTCTTCCTCTGCCCAACAACTCTGGGTGAGAAGATTCACATGGATTTTTTTTTTCAACCTTTTATTTATACAGGTCAGTCTAAAAAAATTCTATTAAAATAAAAGTAGTGTTATAAAACAATAGATCAAGGTGCAGTAAAACAAGGTAAAATACCAGAAACAAGAACATATTTGCGCTTTGCCTTATCAAGGAGGACAGCTTCAGTTCTTGTTGCAAGGTGTTCCAGGTTACAGCTCAGGCCGCACTGAGGGAACGCTGCAGGTAATGATGACCCGAGAGCACACGCTGTAGCTGCACTGGCGACGTGACATGTGGGAGGAGCTATAAGAAGGTAGCAGACCAAGGAGGGATTTATAGATGAAAATGAACCAGTGTGAGAGCCTACATGTACAAAGTGGATAATGATGACCAACTGACCAGTGAATACAGGGTGCATCGATGGTACGGTAGCTACAACCAGTTATGAATCTTAGCGCACCATGGTAGACAGCATCCAACATCTGCAAGGTGGTGACAGGGCCATTCGTGTAAATAATGTCACCATAGTCAATGGCCGGTAGGAAGGTACAAGGTGTTTTCTGGCATTCAGAGTAAAGCAAGATCTATTTCTGAAAAAGACACCCAGTTTTAATTTCAGCTTCTTCATAAAGTTTTCAATTTGTGGTTTAAAAGAGAGATGTGCATCGATCAAGATTCCTAAGTATTTGTAAGAATCCACAAACTCAATAGGAACACCATTCATGGATGAGAGAGGAGGAAGAGTCGCTGGCACTGATTTTCCGTTGAAAACAACATTTTATTTTTTCTTCTTTCTATTATCTTTATGTGTTTTGTATTTTTTCACTTTCTCTTTTTGTCTTAATTTTTCTGACGATAGTATTAACACGCAGGCAGAAGCTCTTATATATATTCACATACATGAATACATCCATGATTTTTCTTTAAAAACAGCACTTAGTTCACTTATAAAAATAAATAATGAGTTACTGAGGATTATGTTATTGTCTTGTGATAT
>JARVGV010000694.1:11373048-11385078 GCA_031762435.1 Hypsolebias longignatus
AAAAAAAAAAAAAAAAAGAAAACAACATCCCTTAGGTTTAGTCAGCATTTAGCACCAGTTTGAAGTGGAATAAGTCTGACTGAATGATGTCAAGTGCAGACTGTAGAAGCTGGAAAACCTTGGCAACTGTGTTAGCTCGGCAATAAACAACAGTGTCGTCGGCATAGAGATGCAAGGACGCGTCAGGAATGTTTTGATCTACATTATTTATATAAATTGTAAAAAGAGTGGGTCCTAAAACGGAGTGTTGTGGCACACCATTGGTGACCGTTAGCTAGATGAAGTACCATTAATGTCGAACACATTGTCTCCGACCTGAGAGATAGTTTGAGAACCAGCCAACAGTGTGATCTGAGAAGCCAATACCAGAGAAAGCGAGTCTGTCCAGACGTGGAAAAACACATTGATCGTATTTACATGTCCAAATTTGCACTTTTGTGTTGCGTGTATGCCAGGTCGGAGATCATCGTTCCATCTAGAGTGTCTCAGGAGACACTCAAGACCAGACATCTCCCAGAAGACATCCGTCCCCTTGCATCTTGTACATCAACAGGTGCTAATCAAGAAAATTTTATTTAATGATTATTTGATGCTGATTTTTTGGTGTAACCTCCCGTCTGCTCCTCTGTTCTCTTTTCTCCCAGGCTCTGGCCGTAGCAGGGTTAAGTCCTCTACTGAGGAGGAGTCACTCACCCACTCTCTTCAGCCGGCTGTGCTCCATACCTCCAGCCAGCTCCTCAGGTACATAATCAAAATCAGCAAAAAACAGTTTAGATAAGATTTTTCCACAAATCAGAAACACCAGAGCAAGAAAGTTTGAAGCACGCCATATTATAGCATTGCCGTAGTTTTTGTTGAGATATGTTTCTAATCCTGATTTTCCTTTACCAGCTCAATGTAGTGATGCCTCCTACCAGCGAGTTCCCTCTCTGAGGCTAGAGGGTGCCAACTCTCATGAAAAGCTCAACGCAAGCTTGCCTTCTGTCAACTGTGGGCCCTGGTGAGATTCAGTACAATTCTGTAGCAGCTACAGAGAAGCAGCAATGTCTTTTTTTTTTAATTAAACAAATGCTTTGGATGCAGGTACAGCGACAGTAATGGGAACAGCCCAGTGTCCAGTCCCAGCCCCCCGCCGAGCAAGTTGGTGTCCGGTCAAA
This sequence comes from Hypsolebias longignatus, assembly GCA_031762435.1. Taxonomy (NCBI): domain Eukaryota; kingdom Metazoa; phylum Chordata; class Actinopteri; order Cyprinodontiformes; family Rivulidae; genus Hypsolebias; species Hypsolebias longignatus. The sequence goes on from JARVGV010000694.1 coordinate 11,374,206, forward strand.
GAGCGCCGCGGCCGGTGTCGCTAACAGTGCCCTCTCTTGTGAGAAAAGACTCCGGCTCGCTCTCTCACGGCAGCGCAGGCAGTCTGGTGGAAGCGGTGCGTTTTAGTCTCGACAATGTTTGAATCGCGGGAGTTAAAATCTCTTTAACGCCTCTCTGCCTTTTCCCACATCTCCTTAAGGTTCTAATATCAGAAGGTTTGGGTCATTTTGCCCAGGACCCATCGTTCATCGAGGCAACCAAAGCCGAACTGGCTGACGCCTGTGACATGACCATCGAGGAGATGGAGCACGCGGCCAACAACATTCTCAACAGCAACACAAACACCACATCCAGCACCTCGTCCACGTCTCAGCACAGCCCCAACGGCAGCCTCCCCTTCCACAGAGCAGCAGCAACACACAGAGACCGAGCGGTCAGCTTAAGCCCCGGAGAAGGCGGGGCCGAGGCCGCAGGAAGCAGAGGCTACGTCCACGGGCCGTCCTCTATAGAGGAGCGGCAGGAGCTGCTTGCCGGTGGGAGAGGGCAAGAAGAGGAGGAGGAGGAGGCAGGAGCGAGGGAAGAGAGGCATCACATAGGTTCAGCTGTGATTGCAGGAGTGCTGCAGAACAACAGCGAGCTTTTAGAGGATGAGGATATGGAGTGCGTGACGAGCTTGTAGGTGTTGCCTCGTTATGTCTGACGAGCGAACAGGCCGCTCTGGCATCATCAGAGACCGACGGCCCGTCAGCGCTGGCTCGCAGTGCCGCGGCTGGCTCTGTTTGTCCCCACGCCTCACAGACGCTGTCGCTCTGGACAGTGGCGGCCAGCGATGCAACCTTCAACACATGGATATGACTCCGTTGGCTTAACTGAGTCAGTACGTGTGTGAACGTTTGCAGTGAAGTGTATCAGACTCTATTTGATCTGACCGAATGCCGGTGTGTGTGTGTGTGAGAGTTTCTGTGTTTGTACTTGTGTGTGTGTGTTTGTTCACCACACGTGTCTGAGTGTGGCTCTAAAGTGCCTCACAGTTTTATCATGTCCTCAAAGTGTGAAGAAGCAGAAGGTAGAGACAAGCAAAAACAACAAACAAACGCCTGACTAAAAGAAAGGTAGACGAAACACAGTGGCAGGAAGTCCTTTTATGGGTTTCCTTCAAACGATATCAACGTTTTCATTTCCTTTGCCTACTTTGGTGTGTTATTGTTGTTTGTCTGGCCGCCATGATGCCAGGTAGGGGACAGCAGACCGGCTTGTGCAGGCGTCGGTTAAGGATTACCTTTTAGCCGAACCCACTTGGGGTCAAAGGTCAACTCCTTCTTAGCTCATCAACGATGAAGCGCTGTATTGTGTAGAGCAGGGGGCAAGGCAAACCCTGTTTGAAATCTCGTTTCTCCTCCTCTTCCAAAGCTACGGAATCGTGGAGCACAGCCCTGCCAGCACTGGAGTGGAATTAAGGTGACATGCCACCACCCAGCCGTGTGGGGTGGGGTGGGGGGGGGAGGGGGTCTGAGGGATGGTTCAACAGCAAGAAGAGGGCTGCTACAAGGGGACACAGGCAGAGAAAGACACTTCCTGGCCAACAGGGAGCTAGCTTTTATTTTTATTTCTTCCAACTGGTTAGTAGGACTCCAGCAAGACTCACCTCGTCGGTCTCCTTGCTCTGGCTCCACCCCCTCCGCCCTTTTCTTCGTTTGGCCACACCCATTTGCTGCCCCAAACAGGAAATGAGAGGAGCGTTTGATGGCTCAGTAGCAACAGCAAGCCCTCTTCTCTGCCTCATACCTCACTGTTCCTCGCTCCTTTCGCCATCCTTCCTCCCTCGTCTTTGGCTGCGTCGCCATCGCTCACTCCTCATCGCTGGATTATTATTATTTTCTTCCTTTTTCTTCTACTTATTTTTCAGCACTCGAGGAGGTGTTGGTTTGTCATGCAGGGCAACCTAGACGGTAGAGTAGAGGAGAGAACAGGAACGATCGATTGAAAAGAAACGTGACTCCGGCCATGGGGGCCACGCCAGATCTGCTGTCAATCAATCTCACTTCCTTCTCTAAGACCCTCCTCTTCCTCTCCTGCTGGGATTCCTGTTGGATTTGCTGCCACACGCTATTTCTACAGACCACGCCCACTATGTATTTAACAGTTCAATATTGTGCAAAACTGGCTAGCCATGACTATTTTGTTTTTATATTCATGACTTTGTTGATTTAATTCATCCTTAATTTGTTTGCACAACTGGGGTGCTGGTCTTATAAATGTATTTTTTGCTCAATTTATTTTAGGACAATTTTAAGAGGTTTTTAAGTATTGAAGCAGGGCGTAGTGTGCGAGCGTGCATTCGAGGGCATATCCGTGCGTGTCTGCATTTTAGTACGAGAGCGTGTGAGACGGTGTGTTTCTCTATCTGTATGCACCTTTTACAGATTGTATCTATTTATTTATTTATTTTTTTCCAGAAGAGAAAAACAAAAAAAGTGTGAGGATGAGCGAGTGGTTTCTTGTGTATTCTGAAAAGCTTATTTTAAGCCTAAACAGTTAAGGTAGCATTACAAGTATTGTTTGTGTGCGTGTGTGTGTATGTGTGTGTGCGTGTTGTAATGGGCCTCCTTAACACAGGGTTACCGTGCAGGCATGCTTCCAAAGCTTTGTGATTTCTTTAGCACGATTTGTACTTTTTTTTTTTTTTTCAAACAAGCTGCAGGGTGAGAAGTCACTCTTTCTTTGAATATTAGCCATCGCAAAACTTTACTTTACCGCCCGATTCAGATTCGTTTGTTCTGCAACAGGATCAAAGTGAAGAGTGCATTTCTGCACATCGTTAACCAGACGGTAGAAAACTTTATTAGCAGTTGTTCCTTTTTTAAAATAAAAAAACAAAAAAAATCAGAAGCACCGAAATTTTCACTGCCACAGTGACGCCTTGTGACAGAGCCGGGGGCGTTTGGGGTGGGGCCTCCTGCTCACTTGGCTTTATCACGTTCATACAACGTAACATTGTCGTTTGGCAAATGTTTAAACTCCACATAAGTAATTAGGGCTGGTGTACGATTGCTGCAAAATATCAAACCTCCTTGTCTTAGTCTCATAATACAAAACTTTATTTTTTTGGGGGGTCATTAAACAAAAAAAATACATTTTTTTAAAACTAATTGTAGTGATTGCTGGGAAATCAAGGAAGGTTTTTGCAGGAAATTATTCATCACAATGCGATTGTTGTTGGTTTAAATTGAACTAAATTGGCTCAAATTCATACGACTGTCATCTTCAAAGGATAATTATTTTCTGTGGGGCTTTTACTTTTTTCCTCCGAATAAACTCTAGTAAAGTGGTCTGCAACCTGCGGCTCTGGAGCCACATGTGGCTCTTCGGTACCTCTGCAGCGGCTCGTTCAGGTTTTGACCAAAACTAAAATAAAACTGTATTTTTATTTAAATGATTACCAACAATGAACATGTCATTTTCAAATATGTGAAGGATAGTACAAATACAAGGCGTAAAACATCTGGACCACATCATGCTAGCAGTTTGTTAGCCACTTCAAGAGCGTGATCGTTCTCTCAAAACCACCAGAATGTTTTGGAATATCTTTAAGACAAGCTGCTGAGAAGGATTATGGTGAGTAACTTTGATAACAGTAAGAATAAAACACAAAAAACAAAATCAAAGTAAATGAAAGTATTTATTTTTCTTTAAAAATGTAAATGGATATCCAACAAACTGGCCTAATTTTATACTATTTTTAACAATATGCTTTAAGTAGGATAATTCTTCAACAATTAAGAGAATTCACATCGGCCTGCAGAGTTCAGTGTTTTCATTTTTATAAAATTATTACAAATTATATAGTTTTCCTTCCTTTATGTGAATCTGGCTTTTAATTTTGTATTAACATGTAAAACTACCAATACATTTTAATAATAGTTAGACATTTTTCGTTTTATATCACCCCCATTGGCCACCAGTTGACAGTACACAGTTGTAGCAGGTTTTGCAGCTCTGAACAAATTGTAATTACTTAATGGAGTGGGTTAATTAAAGCAAAGTGGGGAAAAAATGTCTCTTTTTATCGTAAAGGTTGCAGACCTCTGCTCTAGAAGATGAAATTTTTACCAATTCACTTAAGATAATGTTGATGCCCATGCCACGGTTCAGTGGTTTCACTAGCTTCTGTTAGCATTCACAAGTATTCCTATTCAATGCAGTATTATTTTATTATCATGTCGACATTTTCACAATTTAAAATGAAAATAAAAACAGACAAATAAAGTGTTATCCTCCAAGTAATCCAGATGTGTTTCGTGACACATTTCTATGAATTAAACTATTTTAAATGTGTAGAAAGCCCTCACAGAAACACCGTCAGACAGGCCCATACGTTCTTTCTTTGGTTTAGCTCTAATTCCTCCACATAAAGCAGAGCGGGGGTTTGTGGCAGGGACGAGTATGCATAAACACACTGCCATATACCCTGCATCCTGTGCCAGGAACAGACTTCTGTCATTATTATGCAATCTAAATGTGAAAGTTGAGTGTTGTTTAAGTGGCGTTTTGTGGTTACCGCAAGAAAATCTGTTTTCACTCCCCCCCCAACAACTCCATCACAGAGCTATATTTAGCATTTCTTTAAATTGTTCTGATTTGAATTCATCGGGAAGCTGGCAAGACATTGTGTGGCAAGCGCTTAAGGATATTTGACTGGATGTTTGTGCACAAGGCAAAAACATGACTTCAATTAAAAGCTGCACAGTCTAACTTGTTCATGAAGACATGGAGACTATTAGCCCCCCCAAATTTTCAAAAGATATGTAGACATGTATTTGCTGTATCCAAGCAGCTGCCCGCCTGGCAACTACCATGAATGTCCTTTAAAGTTGATCATAAACCACATGAACGACAGCAGTAACCTGCACGTCACCTCTGAAACTATCTTCAACCCAAATACGCCGCCTCTATTTATCCCATGGGTCAGACATGCACAGAGTAACCCCTGCACAGCAGAAGTGCCACACCAGGTCTGATTTGTGTCTCTGAGGTTGTCCCACCACCCACCGAGAAAGAACCAGAGCTTTGTGGTGTCCCCGTGTGAAGTTGAGCAGCATTGCAGTTTTAATGTGATTTCTTGACTAGCGTGATTTTTTTTGAGGTGTAGTATAATACATGCAGGTGTACTCCTGCACAAGATATGCAAAAACAATGCAATAACTATAACTGTGTATAAAGTTCCCGGAGAAATTATATACATATAAAAGTATTAAAGGAGATTTAAAGTCATGGAAGATGTTTCATTTTTCTGTTTCTTACCTTTTTAAGTGGACTCAGCGGTTCGACAGTAAAACCGACACATACTTGAAATCAGACGCGTCACAGAGCAGTTTAGTGAAGACGTAATTGTTGGTGGTCACACAGATCGACCGGAACGGTGACCTGAAAGTGGTGTTTTATTTTTCGATTGACGCAAGTAAAGGCAGAGCGAGAACAACGTTCACCCAGTTTCTTGTCTGTTCCAAAACTTATCACGTTCTTTTATCTTGTTTTGTTCCCCCTTTTTTAATTTTTTTAATGGTTTATCTGCTTGGGATCTAGCATCAGTATTAAACACAGCTGGTTATAGGTGCGCCTGTATTTGTTCTTGTTTCGTTCTGACCAAGTTAAGTGTTCACATTTTTACAGTGTAGCCTTTTTCCATTTAGTGTTACGAGCACTGTTTTGCATCAAGATTTCTTCTCTTCATACACTTTAGACGTTTCACATATTTAGAAGAGGGTTTTGCATATCTTGTGTCTTACGGGCTCCTATTTATTTCCTAGCATTGAACCCTGAGAAAGATGGATATGAATAAATTAGATAATAGACTTTGTCACTTTGTCTTTAATGCTGTCCTCAGCTTGCAAGAGGATGATCTAATAATGGAAGTTTAATCCTGAAGCTTGTGTATTCACCCCTCCTGCCAGTAAAACTTTATTTGATCAGTACTTGCAGGACCAAGTGTTACTGACGGATGAGCGTGTGGTTCGTTTCTTTTTCGTGTGCTTGTTAACCGGCAGGCACCAAATTAAGCTGTTCCACTGGAAATCCTCGCCGTACACCTGTATTTGACAAGTCCATCCCATGTGTCTTTGTGTGCATCTGTTGTAGCATCGCGTCCGGCCAGTAAGCTGCACCTGCATTCATCTCCGCCTGCGCAAACTCAACTGAAGTCGCTCCCTCTGCAGCCAAAACTGCAGCTTAAATTGAAGTAATCTCAAACGGGAGTAGATTGATTTTATTTATGGGATGGATGACAATCTATTTAGTGGATGACAATGGGAAAAACAGCTGTTGGATGAAGAATGCCTTTCTTTTTATCATGTCAGGGTGGATTAAGCTCTAACATGGTCAATTATATATTCAAGTAACATTTCACGTGCATGGGTTGCTCTCTTTAGCGATACTTATATAACTGATTATATCTTTTGTCTCACCTCTAGCTGATGATTGTATATTTTTATAAACCATATGAATATATCAAAATGTATACAAATATAGAATATTTAATCCCCAGAATTTTAGGATGAGGAAAAAAATAACAGAGGACCTACAGTATATGGGAATGTGGATTTATTGGATGTGTGTTTTAAGACCTGCTGACAGAGTATGAAGTCCCACTTCTACTGCAATTTAACCAAAAAGCTGAATTAATGTCAATCTTTTTGCCGGAGACACAGCATTGTGTTAACACATAGAAACTACACATTTTAGCATCATTTGGATTAGTTTCAGCCTTTAGACTGCATGCAAACATGCAGATTTGGCTAGTTTTCATCGGCGCGACCCACTTACTCATCATCTCCGCTGCTCAGCTTTCAAACGCAGTTTTCAAACCATGTGTCCCCGTTTAAGTGGAAATAAACATGCTTTTATACTATATATGATCTGAAACTAATAGAAGCATTGATACAATAAAGAAATAATGAACCAATCTCAAATTTTCCTACTTGTTGTGCTAAGCTAATTGCAGTGAAATCTGACCAAAAGGTGCCCCTTGTTTAGCTTTTTTAATAGGATTCAGAAAGTCATTCTGTAAGACTAATTTCAATTGAAATCTACTTTAAGCGTCAGACAGATTGGAAATCAAACATGCTTTTGCTCGTTTCTGTTTTGTGAAGATGTCTTAATTACGTCAGCGTACCCGCGGCCTGTCGGCACAAATGGGCTCCGGTCATACTGTAGCATTGAGAGGCGCCTCTCTCTGGAAGTAATCCTACATCAATAAAATACATGATCTTAACTAAAAGCCAAAAAGAAAGAAAAAACACCTCCAAAGTACTAGATTTTTGTCGGTTTTGAATCATTAAATTTGTGTAGCTTCTATGTTTTTCTTCCAAGAGTGAACTTGGAGGATTTGAACCACATCTGTGAATAGAAATTCAATTCATCTGCATTTTTTGCAGACTAGAAAGCAAAAAAAGTAGTGGAGTCTATGGCCAGTTTCTTGTTTTTGAATGACTGAGGTTGGAAGTTACTTTTTTTTTTTGGTACATTATTAGAGGTCCAAACAGGCGCGGCTGTTTAGGTGCATTAAAAGGAATTTTGTGTTTTACGTCTTTATGCAAAAACATGTTGGATTTATCCTGGAAACAAGCTTTTAGCAGAACTTCTTGTGGCGAAAATGGACCTTAGGAGTAACAAACGGATAGGATTCTAGCTTTAATGATTAGAGAGAATAAATCTGCTTTACCGTATTGTTCGGACTATAAGGCGCACCGGATTATAAGGCGCATTAAGCGAAACTAAAACATTTAGACCGATTTTTGAGCGCCGTGTACCACATAAAATCGGTTCGAGGTCAGTAAGCACAACCAGAATTAATACACAAGGCGCATCCGATTATAAAGTTTACTGATTTTTGAGAAAATTAAAGGAAGTGCGCCCTGTAGTTTGAAAAATACGGTACATTAATTCCGTTTGAACCATTTATCTGCCTAAAAATGTGTTAAACAAACACAAGAACCACTTAAAAGTGTGGCAGTTGTGTGTTTGCCATGAACTACATTGCCATTTTAGAAAGGCTGGAGAGCATTTTCCCTCAGATCTTCTCATTGTTGCTAAAGAAGCGCTTTATATTTTCTTGTAAATCAAAGTGTTTGTTGGTCAAGTTTAATCCTGACACAAATATTTGAAGATTAATATTTTGAGTATAGATTTTATTATCTTTTCTAGGTAAAGGTAGATTAGCTGGTTGACAAAGAAATCTAATTAAAACTCTGATTCTCTTTTGTTTTTCAAAGAGAAACACTTGCGTATTTCTGTTGTACAGATGTTATCATCCTAAATGATAAGGGCTTTCAGGAAGAGAACAGAAGGTAAATGGTGGACTATATTATTATATATATGAACATAAAGCAAGTAGTTTATTTTAGATATGAAGCAATGGAAATATATCTAAATTATAACACGGTGAAGGGCAGTTTTGTACATGATACTGCAGTCTGATGGAGAATTATGAGGTTATTAGATTATTTACATGGGAAAATGTGCCCAGACCCAGTTTTTAGACGTTGTGAGCGTTTATGGATGCTTCTATGTTTGACGAAGAGACAGATATTTTTCTGGTTTTTATCATCACTTTTGAAGTTGAGGAATAATCCCTGACGAGTTTGCATTTGTTTGCTGCACGACGAAGGCAGAAGGGCATTTTATTCTGCGGCTGCGGCCGGATTAGGATGATATTCGGAAGGTTTGAGAGCATAATCTGCATAAAACTGAAATGATACATTCTACTTGCATTTGAAACGTTTGATTAAATTGTGCATTAAGCAGCTGTGTTGTATAGTTTTTGATGGGAAGCTCACCCGGAGCAGCACCTTCACTGAGCATCTGTGAGGAGCTCTTCCACCGGATGGAAGACGTTTGCTTTCCCAGTTAGAACCAACATTTGGACTGGTGACTCACTCGTTGTGTAGCAGCACAGACATCAGCACCTTTATGTGAATACTTTAAGGCTTCATGTTTTTGCCCTTGTTCAATATGATTATGCAAAAACTATATTAAGCCCCAAATCAGAGATCCGACACAAAAAAATATATTTTTCTTTAAGAGGAATTCCCCATCTAAAGTCTCTTTGATGACTATTCATGTCAAGTGTTTCTAACAGGGACTCTCTGTGGGAACTAATTCAGAAAATTAGACTCCGGAGATGTGGCGGCGGCTTTGCAACGCAACACAGGTTCTCGTCTTTAACAACTCATCCTCACGAGAACCATGAATGTTTCTGCTTGCATCTGCCTCCCCTCTCCAATTTCACACACAAGAGCTACTTCTTGTCGCACCATGAATGATAATTATCTCCACGAAGTCATTTCTTGAATGTAGGACACAGCGATGCTCTTACCGAGGCCTGTAAAATGTTTTTTTTTTCCCCCTTATTGATTTTGCCGCTTTGATTTCTGCCAAACTAGACGTCAAAATTGTCCCTTTTTAGAGCACGAATAAGTGCAAATAAATGTGTCTTGTGTGTCTGTGTGAGCAAATGCAGCTTTAAAGAACGACAGCGTCATCACGTCTTGTGTTCAGCAGCAGCTCCATATTTAGAAGTGATTAATGAAACGGCTTTTTTCTTCCTTTATTGCCGGAGTGGATGACAGAGCTGTGTGATTATCTGTAGTGTCTTATTGTATTTGGTTACTACTCATGCAGTGTTAAAAGGGCCATTATTGACACGACTTTGAGCATTTTTTTTTTTTTTTTGTTCCTTAAAATGTATTTATCTTGTGTTTTGGTGGGAGGTGTTCACACAGAGACCAATTTGTTGTAATATTAGTAATGGCGCTACTGTTAAATGTACTATTTAATAACAGCACTAATTATGGTCTAAATAATGAATTAGAGTGTTATTGTGTTTAGCTCTGGAGGCAGGTGGCCATTTTTTTTTAAATATAAGCCACTCCCCCTCTACTACAGGGGGAATTTAATTGGTTCTAAGGTTGCTAAGCAACACTGGCCCATCACTTGTTTCCTCAGTTTTTCTGTTTGGTAAGAACTGCATGGTCTCTCAGTTGACACGCCCTTCTTTTCTTTTCTCGCCCCCCCCCCCCCCTCCTTTGTTTTATTGCATTTCATTTTAGATATTAGAAAGGGAAAGAACACAAATGAAATAAATCAGAATATTAATTCAATCACTTTTTCTACTCCTATTTTCCATAAAAATTGAAATAAAAAAATGCAAAAAAAAAAGTTAATTTGTAAATAAGTTATGTACAGTTTGTATCTGTAACTTGTCAGTCTGTCTTTGGTGACAGAGTCTGTCTTGCTTATAACGCACGCTACCAGTAAATAAAAAAAAGGAAAAAGTATATTTAGACTGTATGGTCCCTTGAAAGCAAGTTTTAAATTAATATCTGATGTATATTCCTGTAACATTGCATTTTTATCTGAGGAATGATGTTATTAAAAAATTGCAAATAAATTGCATTTCCTACAATTGTATTTTCATTGTGTTCCAGCACCTCACACCTGTCACAGGTAGGTATTACTGAGCCTTGCAGGCTGGTGCATCAAACGTTTACTTCAAAGTCTGGTGTATTGAAAATGTAGTCAATAAATATTTTTTTACAGTGCACTGATAACAAATTAAATGTGTCAACATTAAAATAAGAATTTCTATACAACAGTACTATAAAAAAAATATTGATCAAAACATTACTGGAGTTCCTGTTGAAGTCTGTAGTTTTGACTCTGGTAAAAATACTTCTTTCGGCGTTACCCTCTTCCTCCTCCACCTCACTCCAACTACCTCCATGTCCTCTCTGCATCTATATCTCTACTCTGTCTTTTTCCTGCTGCATTTCTAACATCCTTCTACCAATATACCCACTGTCTCTCCTCTGGACATGTCCAAACCATCTCAGTCTGGCC
>JARVGV010000694.1:11406905-11420594 GCA_031762435.1 Hypsolebias longignatus
TATTCTTTTGTGTATTATTTCATTTATATATTTATTCTTTTATTTATTATTTTGACAGTTTTGGTCCTCCATAATAAGTTGCAGGGCATGTAAATTTAAAAAATCGCGACTTATAGTCCAAAAAATACAGTAGTTAAAGTGAAACGGTTGCTTTTTTTTTGTGTTGCCATCATGTGCAGCTGTTGCTGTCTTCCTGTTTTCCTTCACCAGGATCATTGGCCGCAGTGACGACGAGCCCAAGAGGATAAAGAAAAGCAAGATGATTGCCAAGGCGTTTGCGTTGAGAAAGGAGCTTCACAAAGACCCAGAGAAGGAGCTGTCCTTCAGCATGCACACCGTGTCCCACGATGGCCCAGTGGGTGAGTGTGCACGTGTTCATCTCCTAAGAGGAGCATTGATTCAACTGATGTTTATGACGGGTGTAGAGTTACTGAGCCAAAGCCTTTAGTTTGTGATTTTCTCTTTCATAGCTGGAATCAACTTTGACCTCAACGAGCCATCCAATGATGTGTCATCAGCATGGGCGCAGCATGTGACCAAGATGGTTGCCAGACGAGGTGCCATCCTGCCTGAAGACATTTCTGTCACTCCCACCGGTACATCAGGTGAGACCCTGGAGCTGTGTGTAGTTTGACCAAACTGTTACATCTGATGTTCTGCTGTTGCTTGTTGTTTTGTATAATTGGCCAGATAAAGGCAGTACATCATTTTTCGCCGTACACGTCACATCGCCCTATAAATTGCATCAGTCCAAATTTGTGTAATGAAATGGAAAAATCCATAAATATGTTGCTTCGCCGTATAGGTCGCATCTATTATGCATCACGGATGATGCGTCGTGTTTGTTACGTGTCATCGCTGACAACCAGGAAATGTGGGCCGGTGTTGTGCCAAAAATCGATCGGCTGACAATTGGTGGCTGCGCGAGTGTGCATATGAGTACTTTAACAAGAATTTACCAAGATTAACACTTAAAAACAATTATTTGTTTGCTAGAAATTATAGTAAAGGTGTGTCTCAGTCTAACTTTTGCTTAATAAATGCATTGATGGTCAAATTAGCTGTATTTTCAAAAGCTGATATGCGGAAACATGAACGCGCAGAGGGCGACCCGCTGTCCATTCGTTCGAAATTTAATAAGATAACCACCTAAAACAATTACTGTACTTGTGAGCTCGACTAATGTGTGTCTCGGCACTTCCGGTTACGGCGTCTTACTGAGCAGCTGCTGAGCTGAGCTCCGACCAACACACCCTGCTTTTAGATATCTAGACCACTGCTAAGTTATTTTTTGTACGAGTACAAGCTAAAGGTTCAATTCAACACTCAAAGACCCCGGTTAAACATAAGTTAAAAGTGAAAAAAACCCACCAATGAAGGACCCGAAGGTGACGCTAGCAGCTAAGTGGAATCCGAGCACATGGAGGAGGCTAGCGCTAGCACCCAGATTTCTGAAGCTAACCTCATGGATGCAATCCAAGCCTTGAAAACTCATTTTACCACGCAACTACGGGAGATTATAACTTCCAATCAAGAAATTAAAGATACAATCGGAGCGCTCCTCGAGAGGCTTACCTCTGCAGATTCCCGCATTGGTGGCCTGGAAGACGGCGTTGCCTCGCTAACGAGCAGAGAAGCCTCCATACAGGAGAAAATCCAAGATCTCACTTTGAAGGTGGACGACCTTGAAAATAGTTACCGGAGATCCAACCTAAGACTCGTGGGACTACCCGAGAAAACAGAGCGAGGGAACATCACAGCTTTTCTCCAGATCTGGCTGATGGAGGTCCTGGGACGGGACACATTTCCATCCCCTCCCATTATCGAACGGGCTCACAGGCTGCAGGGACAGAACGCTCCTGGCGGCCCGCCACGCAGGATCATCATGAAATTCCTAAACTGCCAAGAAACGATGAGAGTGATGATGCAGGCCAAATATAGTAAAGCCAGATCCTGGAAATCTATGATCAGACCCCAATTAAAAACTTGGATGTCTACATTATCAAGCTCTCTTGCCTTGGCGAAACTTACATTTATGATTAAAGGTAAATATGACGTGTTCAAGAAGATATGGGTTAAGTTTGTGCTATTCTTGGAAAATATGAATACTCATAATGAGGAATGACTGAATGTAATCTAATTTCACTTATGTTCTTATTCTTATAGTGGCTTTGCATCTGTTATTTTCATGTTAATTCCAAATGTAGTCACTTACTCGAAAAATGTATGAAACTGAACCACTGGATGTCTAGATCTGAGAACGATGGTTTCACCTCACATTTAACATGGGGATAGTGACTACGGTAAATCTCATGGACTAAGTCTCACCTTGCATCCCTGAGATGACAAATTTAAAGCACTTTGTCTCACTGCAATCAACTCATGTTTGTCACCTTGAACGTTTAAGTTGTTCATGTGTTTTCGTTGGGTTTTGTCTGGTGTTTTCTGCATTTTTGAGTTACTTGGTTTTATGTCTCTTCTGAAATATAAAAGACAATAAACAGATCTTTGTAAAAAAAAAAAACAAAGTGTGTCTCAGTTTAACTTTTACTTAATAAATGCAGTTTGATGGTCAAATCGGCTGCATTTTGCTGGGGCGCCGCAGCGAAATGAAGCAGATTTGGTTGCTCCAGGCAGACGAAGCTGGCAGGATATGGCAAGCCGACTGTGTCATTAATAGCCAATTTGACATAAATCACAGGGTACGCAAATTATGCAAAGAAACTCGACTTGTACTGCGAAAAATATGGCAACTTTGCTTTCTAATAAACTGGAAAGGTTCTTAATATATGCATTTTCCAACAGTGCCACCTCCAGAGGAGAGAAACAAGTTGTGGATGGTGGAGGCTGAAATTTCTCCTGAGATGATAAAAAGGAAAAAGAAGAAGAAGAAGAAGAAAAGGAAAGACGTCCGTCCGGATGAGGAGGTGGCAAACCACCAGGCTCATCCCCAGCGCGAGTTTGGCCGCAGCTCCGTGCCCCGGCTGCCCAAGCTCCCCTGCCACCCGAGCCTGGTGGCTAACCTGCACTCGCAGCAGAGGCAGCAGCAGAAGATGGAGGCGGACATCCTGCCGGGGTCGTGTCCAGAGTTTCAACCCTATGAGGAGAGGTGTCCCTACCTGCAGTGCCAAAGCAGCTACAGCAACAAGCTGCTGTCCAACCCTCTGACCCACATCGACCGACCTGAAGATCTGGGCCTCAAGCCATATCACCCATCAAACTCCAACTGGCAGCCCATGGGGTCTTCACTCTGCCCTGGAGAGATGAACCTCAACGTGCTGTCAGAGAGAATGGCTCGTGTGGCCCGGGTGCCGGCAGGTCGCAGGGCTGGCTGCGGACCCATCCACTCCAGGACCAATTTAATGGAGGCGGAGCTAATGGATGCTGACTCTGATTTTTAACATTCTGTACACACTGCTTCATGGTAAGCAAAAAAATAAAATAAAAATTAAAAAAAAGTGCTGGAAACTTTCAGAGACTCTTACTAAAGTGCATCAGAAATCCTGATGTCATCAAGATCATCAAAACCTGGTCAGTATATTGTATTTTGTATTTTTCTGTGTCTGTGCATGTGAGATTTTTTTTCCCCAGAAAAATGGAGGGGATAATAAAAAACTAATATTTTTATATATACAGTATACTGTATATGAATATATATACTTTATGCGTCACGTAACATTGCAACAGATGAGGCAGCTACATTTTAAATGGCTTGAAACAACACAGTGAGTTTATTTTAACTTGACATGTTAAACATGTGAACGAGAATGTTATATTTTAAAGATCCATCTCTCCCATCCCATTACTACCGGTATTTAATCTCAATTATTTGTGCTTGTAATTATCTCAAGGTGCTAACTAATGCCTAGTTTAAAGATGTTTAGTTTAAAGATTTTCTAATAGACTGCGTACATTGCGGTCAAATTAGTTTTACAACTTCACCTTTATCTTGATTTTATTTGGTTTTAAACAGATTTAATCAAATTGTTGTTCGCTTTTCTTTCTTTTTCACCCCCCAAAAAACAAATACAACCACAATTTCATTGATCTGCTTCTCTGAGTTTTTTTGTTTGTGCTGAAATACGTGCTAATCATTTCTATTTGCTTTGTTGCCTGGTGCAATAATTCACCTCTTTATCTTTTGTGTGGAGGAGGAAAGGTTAAGCAGTGAAGCTGTAATGATCTGTTTTTCCCTCAATACGTTCTTGTATATTTCTATCTCTGTTGTACATTTTGAAGAAAAAAAAATGTATTTTTTTAATCACATTGCTGTTTTTGTTGTATATATTCATTTGGAACTAGGCTTCGTGTGTTAATGCTTTTATGTGTTACTTTTTGTGTATAAGAAATAGTCACTTTTTGCTGTGCAGCTAAGCTTTTTTGTTCTTATTATGAAATAAAAACAATGCCACGTGTTGATTTTGCTCTGTCGGTTCGTCAGAAAGTTGTGGCAACTTCTTCTGTTGGCCTTTCAACATTAAGTTGTCAAATTCAGAATAGAATTCAAAATCTTACTTTCTAACCTACAAAGCCCTCAACAACCTAGCTCCATCTTATATCACTGATGTTATTGTTCCATATTTTCCAAACAGGGCACTTCGCTCTCAGACTGCAGGTTTACTTGTGGTTCCTAGAGTCTCCAAGAGCAGAATGGGAGGAAGATCTTTCAGTTATCAGGCTCCTCTCTTGTGGAACCAACTTCCAGTTTCTGCCCATAAGGTTGACACATTGTCCAGTTTTAAGACTGGGATTAAGAGTTTCTTTTTTGATAATTCCTATAGTTAGGGTTGGATTGTTATGCTGCCATAGACTACTACCAGACAAATTGACCACATTTCTTTAAATTAATTATTACAATTGAATATGTTTTATTTGAAACCATTTATGTCTTAACATGTGATTCTCAGCCTGCCATTGTGTATCTGTTCCTCCTTCCTGTTCCTCTCAAACCCAGCTAGTTGAAGCAAATGGCTGCTTGTCCTGAGCCTAGTTCTGCTGAATGTTTCTTCCTCATGAGGGAGTTTTTTCCTTTCCACTGTCGCCTTTATGTTTGCTCAAGATGAGGGTCTGCGATGAAGTTAAACTCAAAGCAAGCTGCTCCCCAGATAACTTATGTTAGTAACTTACTTTTTATATACAGTACTGTATATGAATGTTTCTGTTCAGTTATCTGAGACGACTTCTGCAGTGGCTTGTTTAAACAAAATGAATTGACTGTTGCTGACTGTTCCTTCATCAAACCACCAGGAGGCGCCAAAGCCTCAATTTATCTAAATCTGACCAGTTTTTTTTTTTTTTTTTTTACTTTCATACATTCATTTTTTTAAACGTATGAATAAGTCAGTTAAGTCATACTTTGTGCTAAAATTATGTAGTGCATAAGCAAAACGCCTACAATAAAAAAAGGTATAAAATGCGATGAAAAAGTGCAGAGGCTGTTGTTGGCCTGAACTACTTTTGGTTGCAGTGATGTCAAGTAGCCATTAGGGGCGCTGTAGTTACGTTTTCTTTAAACTCTACTAATATTGAAACTTATGAATAAATTAGCTAATTATTCTTAACTTAGCTAGCGTATTAGCTAAACGACTGCAAATGCAAATATGGAGAAATGCGGGGATTTGTTGTTTTGAAACATGTGACCAAACTGTTTCAGTGACGTTTTATTTAGAGCAGTAAGTTTTTCCTCCACATCACTGACTGATTAGCCAGTCACGGCGCGGCAGACATAAAGGAAGGGGCTGAGGACACCGCAGGAGCAACACTTAGGGGACAAAACCAACAAAATGTCCTATAAAACGTCCTCGTTGGTGCCGGGGGACGTGGACAACCTGCGAAGAAGATCAGTGGCTGAATCTACAGGTAGTTTCAAACTTCGCACCTGCATTTCTCCTTATTTCCCTTTAAAAAAAAAAGAAAGAAAACTTTTTAAATGAGTTTTGCTGTGATGTCTTCATCGTGCTCATTAAAAACACCTGCGCTGCGAGTTTTACTACCATGACAGCTACAATTAAAAATAATAATAATAATAATAAAATAAACCTGCAAAGACTTAATTGCTTAAATCAATCTGTAAAAAAAATGAGTTGTTAAAACCAGCTTAATTTGAAATTAGGGATTGTTTTTGGTTAACTCAAACTATATAATAAAAGTTAGCATTTAACAATGTGATGAACTAGACTGATTTAAATCTTGTTTGTTTTTTTGCTACATAGCTGCTGCAGGATCAAATTTCTTCGATTTTTGTTAACTTAAATGAGATTACGCTCAGTTCAGATTTATTGCTTGACCCCCTCTGGCTCCAAATCTTACCTAACACCTTAAAACCAGGTTTTTTATCAGGAGGAAAACATGTTGTTCATTGACAATATGTTGTGTAACCAGCATGTCTTTGTTTGTACCTTCAGTCTAACTCCTTTGTGTGTTACAATTAATCAGTAATGTAATCAGTCAGGGACACTCACGAGGTTTCTGATGGTTTCACATCATCATCATCCATCAGCTTTTATTTATAAATTGCTTCAACACCAGCCACACAGCTGAAACAATGTGCTGAACATCAGTAATACGCAAGATAAAAGAAAGCATAAAAATAAAATTACAAAGCAGGCACACAATATTGAATTAAAAACTCACACAATTAAACAACGGGTTAAACAGATCAAATTAAGTCTCAGATGGGTTGAAGGCCAATGAGTAAAAGATAAGTTTTCAGCCGCTAACTCTTGGGAATGACCAGAAACAGCTGGTCAGCAGAACTGAGTGACCGAGGGGCAGTGTAGCTCTGTTAAATAAGGCGGGGCAAGGATGTTAAAAGTGATAATTTTTTTAATTAAGTCTAAAATACGCGGGCAGCCAGTGGAGAGATGTCAGGACAGATGCGACGATGTGCTCTTGTACGTATTCCTGTTAAATGACGTGCAGCAGCATTTTGCACCAGCTGCAGACGTGTAAGTGAGGACTGGCTGACTCTGAGATGGAGAGAATTACAGTAATCCAGCTGTGATTACCTCACATGAAATGAAAGCATGGATTACTGTTTCAAACTGTTGCCTTGAAATAATAGATTTGACCTTTGCTAATTTTCTTAAATGATTAAAAACTAGATTTGACTGTGGCCCTTATTTGACTGCCAAGTTTAAAATCACTGTCCATCTTAAAACCAAGGTTTGTAACTGTGGACTTAACGTACATTTTCTGAGGGTCTAAGTCAACTGGAGGGCTCGGACATGCTGCACTAGGTCTAAAAACAAGTACTTCAGTGTTGTTTTTTTTTTTCATTAAAATGCAGGAAACTTGGGGCCATCCAAGCTTTAAGGTCCTCGAGACATAAGAGGTTTAATAGACCAAGCATCAACTTGCTATAAAGATGCATAGATTTGGCAATCATCAGCATAGAGTGAAAGGAGATGCTGTGTTTTCTTAAAAAAAAAAATTTGATTCTAGCTGAAGTAGATGCAAAGAAAAAAGTAAAGGCCCTAAAATTGATCCCTGGGGAACCCCACATGACAGAGAAACAGAAAAGGATTCACACCATGCAATTTTTACAGAAAATATTCTGTCAACCACTCCAGAGCAGTCCCACCGATGCCTACTTGGTGCTGTAGACGTGACCATAAAATGCTGTGGTCCACTACGTCAAAAGCAGCAGTTAACAAGGATCAATCACCATCCACATGTCAAATGTGATGCGCTGTAGATCTTCTCAATCCTCAACTTGATTTTGTCCTCAGATACCTGTTGTGATCCTGAGCATCATCATCAGTTTCCACGGCTACATGTTTACCCTGAAAGACCGTGCCTCGGGCCCCAGCATCCAGACCTCGGACCGGTGGCGACACCATCCCCAGATGCTTCTGCTCAACACTTCTGCCACTTCACCCCAAAATGTTTGCTCGCTGTCCACAGAGGTGAATCTACTACAGCTAAACATCAAAACTAGCAACCTCACAAGCAAATGGATCAACTTCTTCCCATCTTGAAGTGTCTTAATAACTAGTAATTTTAGGATTCTGTACTAGAGCTGAATTGAAAATGCTGGAAACATTTTTGCCTGAGAAAATATCTCATTGTCTTCTGCACAGGAGCACATTGCACCTCTCCAACACGGCATGTAGAAGAAGGATGGCATGATAACACCTCGAGGACCACTATCAGAGTTGATAATGAGGTTGAGGCTCACAGAGAGGCTAATAACTACAAGGTGGGCAATGGGGATGTGTCTAGAAAACCATTTTATCACCAGGAACTGCATGCAAGCAGCATGAGCAACAAAGGCCACTGCTTTGTTTGCTGCAGCTGAGTGCTGTCTGCATGGAGCTGTTGTTTTCATGGTTTATCTTTTCCAGTTTGGCTTCAGAAAATGGAAGGGCAACGTAACTGAGAAGCCAATTGAAGACCGCTCAGATATCGACAAAGAATTGCACACTGACCTTAGCATTGTAAAGCAACAAGGAGGTCTATTTTTAACCACTTTTTTTATTATTTGTTGATTAAATTTGCACAAAGATTGTGTTCTTGCATAAAAAAAAATAACAGCTTGTGCTTTATGTTTCCATTCCTGCAGCTTCAGTGGTCACGTTTGGTAACATAGCTTATGTGTTTTTATTTGGCTGGTGGATTTCGTTGTTCTACATCCTCATTTGTCCCGTAATGTTTCTAACAATCTGCGGCGCTTCCTATGGTATGGTTTCTACAGAAAATTCCAGCGCTCCAATTTATAATTCTTCATAATTGTAAATGTTGTGCCTGTTTGTTGCATATTTCAGGCAAGCTTTGTTTCAAGTTGGCATGGTACTTTCTGTGGCCGTTTGGGAATTCAATAGAGAAGGTATGGTACTATACAGGGAATGATAGTTTCAGGTTGTTCTTTATTTTTATTTTTTTGCATTTTGCTCAACGGCTCTAACAAAGACTGACAAAGATCTGCTTATGGTCTTACAATTTCAGGTCAGTGCTGTAAACAGAAGGACCACCGTGATGCCGACAAACTGTGAGATCATTCAACAAGAACAGGATGGTGGGGACTGTGAACCCCTTCTGGTATCTTCTCCTATAGAGCTCCACATCCCAGCTCTGCCTCCAAGAAAACCATCAAAGCACTGGGTAAGACCACCCGACTGACTTAATCAGAATAAGCTTTATTATCATTGCACCAAAGTACATTGAGATTATGTTCGTACAGTCGTCAGAAAGATTGGCGGAGTTCACGTTGCTGCTGCTCCTAAGAGCGCGGCCCCTTATTCTTTTAGATAGAAAAGAGGAAAAGGCCTTGAGGAAAGGATAGAGGTATTAAAATAAAATTAAAAAAAATCTCTTCACACCGTGTCCTTATCTGGGCACAATTTAAGACATCAAAAAAAAAACTCTACCAGCAAGCACATTTATAGACACGTTGCATGTGCATTTGACGACGAGACGATGAGATTTGTCCATGAAGCACTTCCAGATAGCGCCATAGTCCTGATAAGATGTTTTCAGCCGGTACAGGTCTGATAAACATTTACAGAAGTTCTCGGGGGGGGGTAGGGGATAGACAGACAGAGCCTTCTTTAGTTTACACAAATCCCAGAAGAAATTTGATAAGTTGGCCTGCTTCAAGGCTGATAAGCCGCAGTTGTTGTTTTTTTTTTTTTTGTTTTTGTTTTTTCATGCTGTTCAGCCTTGAGTTCTGCTGGTACTTTCGATGACCCAAAATAGCCAGATTTGTGGGCATTCCACTCGTCCGTGCTTATTAGCTCCCTCCAAAGTCGTCCCATAACATGCTGGCGAGTCCCAGAAGCTGCAAGTGGCCTGTGATTCTCACAAATCGCTTCCATCTTACGGTTGACCTCGTAAATCAGATGATTTTGCTCGAAGCACGAATCAAACCTTCACACAAGGTCTGCAGCTTTGCCACGGCCAAAACTGCCGCCGCCATCTTTAATGGCCGATAACGTCGGTATCTGCCGGTGCCAAAAAGCAGAAACCCTGCTGTCATGATTCCAATGATACGGATCCCTGATGTACCCGCATGCGTCTCAGCGGGGCATGAGGGCTCTCCAGGAACCAGTCACTTGGTTGGAAAAAAAAAAAAAAAAAGGAATTTATCAACTGAAATAATTGTGCACTGGTGTGTTTCTGCAGGGGCGGGTCAGTACCTACATTTGGTTGTTCCTGGGTTACCCCGTGCTGGCTGTTGTCCACTCTCTTGCATGCGTTCTCTCCTGGTTGCTGGTCTTCACCATCCCAGTAGCAAAAATGAACGGTCGTGTCCTGACCACTGTCCTCCTTATGGCACCTGAGGAGGTTCAGATCCACAAAGTAGACAAGGTACTGCAACCAAATGTGATTACGCAAATATAGAATTCTTTAAATTGATTTGATTTCAATAAGTTATCGTTCAGGCTTAATGCCGTTAACATTTATTTACCTAAACTTTGGTTGTTTACAGTGAAACAGACTTTTATTCTGTCTTTTTTTTTTTCCCCCAGACAGTTGTGTGTGAGACCAGAGTCATCTTATGCTGTTACCAAGCTTTTAATATGTATTACTACAAATACACTGTCCAAGGAATCAACATTTTTGCTCTCAGTATCCTTTTAAGGTTGTTATGGGAAGGCTAGAAGGGAATAAGAATTTATATATTTTTTAAGTTATCAGTATTAATTTTAGGTTTTAATTTTATGCCTTTAATAAAAATCTGGATTTTCATTGGCAACTGGACCTCTTTGTTTTATTCTTGAACATGTTCCTCTACTTTCAGCTCTTTTTAATAATAATTTAAAAAAACGACCTCTTCAAGGAAAAACCAAAATCAGTTGCCTTTGTTAGAATTGTCTTAAATGGCTCAATCTATACCTGCTTTTATTAGGAATTTTAATTCATTTATTTAATTTTACCATAATAATTATTTTATATTTCTGTATTTTTGTTTTACTTAACAATACACTCCCTACAGACCTGCTGCCTTTGGTATTTATGACTTTAATTATCGGCTACACTGACCGCGAGCATAAACACTTGAGTGCAGAGACCATGTTTACCATCGCCATTACTTCCATCATCCCCCTGTCCTACTATATTGGCATGGGAATAGCTAGGTAAGTTAACAGATGAATGATTTTAGGAACCGTCTGCAAAGCACAGCACTTGTTTCTTTAAGATTGATTTCCTTTGGTTTTAGTCATAGTTTGTCCTCTCTGCAGCATTTCTGCACAGAGTAACTTTGCAGTGGGCGCGGTGGTGAACGCTACCTTTGGCTCCATTGCAGAGATGACGTTTTACATCACTGCACTGCTGCGGGGGCATCGCGCTGGCAGCAAATGTTACGAGGAGATCGTCAAAGCTGCACTTACTGGGACGCTGCTCGGGTGTATACTCTTCATACCTGTGAGTGTCACGGACAGGTGAACGTGTTGACACCAAACTGCTGCTGAAACTCATTCACAAACCTCTTGGTGGTGCTTTTTAAAAAAAAATTATTTGGACATCTGTGCAGGGGATTTGTATGACTGTTGGTGGCATTAAACACAGCGAGCAGAGATTTAACAGTCGCTCAGCCGGTGTGAGCTCAGCTCTGCTCTTCATATCCATCGGGGGTAAGCGTGGCAGTGGCTCACACCACAAACTGTTAATGCGTTTTTATGTTTCATGCGTATAAACTTGACTCTTGCCCAGGTGTGTTTGCGCCCACCCTTTTCTCAAAGATCTTTGGCAGTCTGGTGTGTGAAAGCTGCTCCAACATCCTGGGCAACGCCAGCGCACCTTTCATCTGCAATGACTGTCACTATTCCACGGTGGGCGGCTTCTTTTTCTACAGTTTTAATGAGCCATTCTATGAAGTTTGCAGAATAACGGGTTTAGTTTTCTGTTTTGTTATCGCGTGTATGATCTGAACTTCAAAACGTTTCCAACAGAGTCAAACCGATCCACATTTGATTCTGTCCAACATCGAGTAAGTCTGCCAACAGAATGAGATTCATGTTTTCAGCACAGTCACCTCCATTAGTCATTTGAAACTATTTTCCAGGCCTCTTGTGTACACTATATCTGTCCTGCTGCCTGCGTCGTACCTGATCGGCCTCATCTTCACGTTAAAGACCCACTCTCACATCTACGATATTCAAATAAGCGATGGCCACGGGGGCCACGTACATGGTCAGTATGCACAGAAAGACCAGCTCCTACACCCTCAGAGGATCGTTGAAATGGCTCAGCTTGAAAGGTGCCATTTGTCTCCAGCAGGTCACCATGTTGTGCACTGGTCCCGCTGGAGGGCTCTTGCGGTGCTGATCGTGGCCACCGTGCTGATGACATGCTGCGCCGACCTTTGCACTGAAAACATTGAGCCCATTCTGACCCATTCCTCCATCTCTCAGGTATTCAGTGATTTTTTTTTTTTATGTTTCATATTTTTAATTTTTTTAAATTCTCATTGAATGTTGTTGAACTGGGATGCCTCCTGTTGTCCTGCAGTACTTCATCGGAGTCACTGTGTTGGCCATGGTGCCAGAGCTTCCTGAGATCGTCAACGGGGTCCAGTTTGCTCTGCAGAACAACATCAGCTTGAGGTTTGAGAACACTGCGCATTTTAATTCAGAACATACAGGTATTACTGCTGCAATTCTAAAGAACGCAGCATACGAGTGCATGTTATGGTAACATTGTCAGATTTTATTAGAATAATATAAAAATGCTGAAAACAGGCTTGCATTTAGGTCAGACTGATTTAAACTGTTTACATGTGTGTATTTTTTTCAGCCTTGAAGTTGGTAGTTGTATTGCTGTGCAGGTCTGTATGATTCAGATTCCACTTCTCATCCTTTTTAATGCGTTCTATGTAAGTATTTTTCCTTTGCTATTGACATTCATCTATTGGATATATACAGATGCTGGTCATAAAATTAGAATATCATGAAAAAAATTAATTTTATTTCAGTAAATCCATTCAAAAAGTGAAACTTGTATATTATATTCATTCATTACACACAGACTGATATATGTCAAATGTTTATTTATTTTAATGTTGCTGATTGTAACTGACAACTGATGAAAACCCCAAATTCAGTATCAGAAAATTAGAATATTAAGACCAATTAAAAAAAGATTTTTAGAAACGTTGGCCAACTGAAAAGTATGAACATGAAAAGTATGAGCATGTGCAGCACTCTGTACTTGGGGGCTCCTTTTGCCTGGATTATTGCAGCAATGCATCGTGGCATGGAGTCTATCAGTCTGTGTCACTGCTCAGGTGTTATGAGCCCAGGTTGCTCTGATAGTGGCCTTCAGCTCTTCTGAATTGTTTGGTCTGGTGTATCACATCATCCTCTTCACAATACTTGATAGATTTTCTATGGGGTTCAGGTCAGGTGAGTTTGTTGGCCAGTTAAGAACAGGGACACCATGGTCCTTAAACCAGGAACTGGTAGCTTTGGCACTGTATGCAGGTGCCAAGTCCTGTTGGAAAATGAAATCTGCATCTCCATAAAGTTGGTCAGCAGCAGAAGCATGAAATGCTCTAAAACTTCCTGGTAGACAGCTGCGTTGACCTTGGACCTCAGAAAACACAGTAGACCAACACCAGCAGATTCTTTATAACGTTAAAGGACCACTGACATGATATTTGAACTTTGCCAAATGGCACAACATATATATCTTGTTTGATTGAACTATGTTCGTTTTTGTAAACAAAATGATAAATATATTAAAATT
>JARVGV010000694.1:11420694-11439257 GCA_031762435.1 Hypsolebias longignatus
GCCTGTCTGATTTGTGGGCTGCAGGGCCGCCGCTCCCTGTTATTTATTTATTTATTTATTTATTTATTTATTTATTTATGTATTTTTATGTTTCACAACCTTTTTTTAACAACATATAACAAAGAACTACTGCGCTGCTCCTGGGCCGCCCCTCATTTATCCCCATGTCATCACCAGTTTATCACCGCAGCAGCTGTGGGGGCTGCACCTCCTCAACCCAGGGCTGCCCCCGCCTCCACTTTTTGGTGCAGAGAAAAAAAGAATTAAAGAGAAAGACTGGAAACAGACACAGCTAAATATGCAAACATTGACACATTTTTTACATTATTGACATAACATACTGTTATATAATTTAAATTGTGGCGGACACAAATTTATATATTTCACGTCAGAATGTGCTCTTATTGTGAAAGGGACAGAATATAAAGAGAGCTTTTTGGCGGTTGTATTTGAGTTGTTCTCCTGAGCTTGATGTAGGAAGCCGTTGAGAATAAATCGAGACTCCATGTATTTTCGTCTCTTTCTGCCGACTTCTACATTTGGTGACCCCGAACATCTGAAGATGTTTTTGAATGAGAACTCACCAGATGCTGATGCTGCTTCTTCATCGGCCGTGTTTGCGGACCAAGTTTTTTGCCGGGCAGACATTGTTCCAACCACCGTTGGCTCATCTCCTGCCGTTGCTTCATCCGCTGTGTTTGCGGCCGTTATTAAGCTTCCAAAGTTCTGGCAACGTGATCCGGAGCCGTGGATTCAGCATGTGGAAGCCCTGTTTCATCTCCGTGGGATAACCACAGACAAGACTAACTACTTTCACGTTGTTGCTGCTTTAGACTCTGGTTCCACACGCCGTCTGATGGGTCTGCTGCGGGACCCGCCAAGCACTAACAAGTACAGTACGCTCAAGGAGAACTTACTGCGGCTTTACCAACTGTCGGACGTGGAGCGGGCTGACCATTTGTTGTCCCCAAGTGGCTTGGGGGATTGCAAGCCCTCCGAGCTGATGGAGAACATTCTGGTGTTACTTGGATTAGGGAATGTTTCCTTCCTTTTTACGCATCTGTTTCTTTGCCAGCTTCTTCCACCTGTCCGCACAGTGCTGGCCAGCTCCCCGCTGATCCGGACAAAGGATTATCACTCCCTGGCTGAAGAAGCGGACCGGCTTTTGTTAGTTTCCAGGCAGTACAGCGTGCAGGCACTTTTACCCGGTGTGACTCAAAGTGGGGTAGAGGCTGTTGATGGCGTGGCTGCTTTGACAGAGCAGAGGGAGAACGACGTGCTTTGTTTCTACCACCGCCGGTTTGGAATAAAAGCAAAGCACTGCATTCCTCCATGTTCATTCCTGCGTCAGGGAAATGAGAGAGACCGGCGCTCGCTAGCAGCTGTGTGTGGGCTGGCAGTTCAGATAAGATGCTTTTCATCATTTACGAGGTTTCTGGACGGCGTTTCCTGGTGGACGTGGGTGCACAGCGGAGCATTATACCCGTTTCATCTACAGATACTTTGTGTCAAAATACCGAACCCCTGCGGGATGCAGCTAATGGCACCCCCATTCAAACTTTTGGATCGAGGTCTGTGACTGTTTGTTTCAACGGACATCAGTTTCAGTGGGGGTTAAAGGCCTTGCTCAGGGGCCCAGAGTGGGGTGAATGAGGGTGGAGGCAGGTGTGGGTGTTTCACCTTTTCCACCCACATTTTGATGTTGTCAGAACCGGGGTTTGAACCGGCGATCTTCCGATCACAGGCCCACCGTCTAACCACTGCGCCACCACTCCCCAAATACAGGGTGCAATGGTATGGTTTAAACTTGCAGCCAGTTATGAATCTTTAGTTTTAAATAATATATGTACTGTATTTGTTTTAAATTGTTACAAAAACATGAACACACATTCAAACACTTGACAGACTGAATAAAGCACGTATGAATGTTGTAAACCTTCAAACACAAACAAAACAGGTTAAATCATTTCATCTGGACCAGTTTGATGATTTAACCATTTTAGATCTACCTGGATGATTCAGCAAAAACCTTTGTTCAAAAACAAAGATGGTTGTGTTTTTTTGGGGCTTGTTTTGAACAAGGGGGGTTCATTCACACACAGATGTCAGGATGTTTGTGTTTAAAAATATGTAGAAAAAATACATACTCATTCAACCTTTATTTAAACATGTTAGTCCCATTGAGCCACGAGGACTCATTTACAAGAGACACCTGCGCACATTTTTATATTTTTTAGCATAGCTTACAAGTATGTTACTCAAACACGGCCTCTGCTTTTACACAATGTGGTTGGTTGCCAGTTGGGCTTGTTACAAAAGAGCTGGTTGGTTGCTTGTTTTCATAGAGCTGGTTACGCGTTTCTATCACGAGATCTGGCAACACGAGTGAGAGCGCCAAGATTGAGTTTAGAAACGACAATAAATCCACATCGACTTTGTCTGTCCGTGAACCTTTTGACCATGTCCACATCGCTAGCTGAGAGATTGAGAGAAACTGCAGCTGCCCTTGAACAGCACGAAAATCATCAGCAAACGGACATGGTTCGTCTCCTGTCTCCCACCACGTTGTCAGCAACAACATCAACACCTTCAGCTCCAGATCGCAGAGGTAAGATTTCAACTAGAACGCTAACAGTTGTAGATCCGATTAAAGAGACGCCTAACAGAAGACACATTTTGTGCATTTGTTGTGTCTAGCTACCACAATATGTGTTCAAATATGGCTTGTTCATGGTGGGGACCAATCTCTCCCCCCACCCCACCCCATGTATTTTTTCCGATTACATTACATAGTAATTATTAACATCCTAAATTCACGGAGTCCGTGTTCATTGTGGTTGGGCTGTGATTCAGCAGGAGCGAGACTCAGAGACGTTGCGTTTGAAGACATCAGTTTTATTTTGAAGATCAATCAGTTTCTTCCAAAGTTCAGTAGCGAGGGCCATAGGAGGTATCAGGGTGTAAGAAGACAGAGCAGCTTTTTCTTTTCTTTTTTTTTTTTTATTTGGAAATCTACTGAGCCCCAGAGGGGACATGGGGGATTGTTTTTTTTTTTTGTTTGTTTGTTTTTTTTACCTTTTGCGTTCCGCAGAACTGTCCTAATGTACTCACAGACAACAAACGTTCCTCCCTCAACAGTCTTGTTCTCACAGAAAACAGCAACAATGGAACAGACACCCATATTTGAGGTTCATGGAGTTAGGGGTTAGGGTTTACAAATTACCGGGTTAATGAGCTTGGTCTGAACACTTTATAATATTTTATTTCCCAAGTATTTGTCAAAGCAGCATCATATATCATAAGTTGTCTCTGTATATTTCTGCATGGTAATAAAACAAGCAGCACACACTGGATATCCTTATACTGTATTTAAGGCTGATTTCAAAATTCAGTTCAGTTTATTTATATAGCACCAAGTCACAAACTCCTGGATGAACCTCAAATAAAGGTGTCTGTTCCATTGTTGCTGTTGTGTGTGAGGTAACAAATACAGTAGTATTGCGAGGGAATGCAAAAGGGAAAAAAAATCACACATGTCCCCACTGGGGCTCCATACTTTTAAGATCAATATAATGACCAAATACTTATGCAAATGCACCTACTAGCCTGGTCCTACACTGTAGGACTGCTGTTGTGATCATTTAAATAAAAATGTTTTTAAACTAACTCCACACCCGCAATCAATGTTGTGTGCTGTATGTTTGTCTCACCTTTTTTGTTTGTATGTTTTTGTATAACTATATTGTTTATTTTAATTAAGTTTTTGTTTCATGCTATTGTCTTGTTTTTGTACATATTCAAAATACAGTTCACTTGAATTAAAATTTTATATACTTTTTTCATATTTCTTCTAGTTGAGGTTCCGAGGCTGTTTGGTCCTTACCCTGTTGGAGGTGTACAACGGAGGACAACCCCATCAGCTATCAGTTTAAAAAAAAAAAAAAAAGTCAACATACACACACAATTTCTTTTGTTTTGCTAAAAGGAAGAGTTCTGACGTCCCAAGTCCTTCTATGAAAAGAGCACTCGAGAGGGCAGGATTGGGTGAAAGGAAAATCACATTTCCAAGTAAGTTTTGTCATTTGTGCTATTTCAAAAATTTGTCAGTTGGCTAACTTGAGGGCACCAGAGATTCTGGTTCTCTTGACTGAGAGAGGTTCTTAGGTGGTTCTTCACCGACTTCAGGGTGGAGAAGGTTACCAATCAGCCTAACATGTTTGTGGGAGGAAACTGGAGTATCCAGAGAAAACCCACGCGTGCACGGAGAGAGAGAACATGCAAACTTCACCCAGAAAGGCCCTTGGACTGGGATTTGAACCAACAACGTTCTCGCTGAGAGGCAGCAGCTCTACCAGTTGCACCACAGTGCTGCCCATGTTTACAGATTGTAATGTTAAAATGTGTATAAATAACTCTACATTTAATAATACTTGGTTAAATGGTAAAAAAAAAAAAATATTTAGCACCCCTCTGAAGTTAGTTAGTCCCTGCACTTGGTTTCAAAAGCTGATCCACATCCTTAATAAAATAAATGACTTGCTTGCTATATGGAAATATTAGAACGTCCAGTGTTGTATTGAAGCATATAATTTGCACCCAAATTGGTTATAATATTGTTTATTTTCCCCTCAGATAGATATTGCTGTGCAGCTGAGTTTTCCAATCACCTACAGTTAAAGTTTCCACAACTGAAGGACTGTGGTGGGTTTCAACTCCTGCGGAGCCGTGGTTATACAAGGTCCAAGGTCCTGGACATCATTCCCTGTTCACAGGATGGATATACTCCAGAGCTCCTGTGCAATAAAGAACTTGGAGTTGGGGCAGCTGTGATTTACATTAGGCCACTACAAAGAGATATTGACCTGGAGGTAATTTGTTTACCATGTAGTTTTTGATTCTTTAGTGTGATAGCGTACTGGTGAGAGAATTCTCAGCCAGAAACCATATCAACAGAAGCATTTCTGAATTAAATTTACCGTGGTCAATTAAAAAAATATATTTGATATGTCAATCCATATATTTGTTATTATTATTATGTCTCATTCATGCTAGAATCCTCCCAGTGTGACCCTCACTTATCCAACTGGACCAATGGTGGAATGCATATACTGTGCAGAAATGTTTAGCCTCTCTGAGATTGAAAGTCACGTCGACTGCTGTGAAAAGTGAGACATATTTGTTTATAATGCACTTTTACATTTTGATTTCATGAAGTCTTACACATGTAAACTTAAAATATATGTTGGTACATTTTAAAAAGTTACTGGTACTTCATGTGCCTCATATACGGTACTATTATGTTTTATATTTATACATTTCTATGATGTTAAATTTTCCTGTTAAAATTCCAAGAAGAAGTCATTCAGAGTCAATTGCTGAAGAAACTTCAGAGAATACCTATTCAGGAAGTCCTGAAACAAGCCAAGCAGGAACTTCCGCTACTGCTAGCTCATCAAGCAGCCAAAGTCAACGAGAAGAAAATGAATGTAGCTCTGAAGGTGCGTGTCTTATAGTTTATAACTATATAATTTATGTATAAAAATTCAGGTATTTGTGGTTACTTTTGAAAAATATTACTTTAAACTGCTCACCTGTAATGTATAAAATCAATTCTATATATTTATCATATTGGTCCAGTTTTCACAGATGACTTTTGTTTTCCAGAGTGGACAACAGAGCCTGATGTTTTCAAGGCAGCAAACATTTTTCGACGTCAGTTGCTCAACAATGCTGAACTGAAACCAGAGTTGGTAGCAAGGCTGGATTTTAGATCTACAGAGGAAGATCGTGAAAGGGAGATCCTGACTTTCTACAAAAAGCCAGGAATTGACTGGACGAGGCCTTTTTCTGTTATACTGGGTGGTAGGTGTTTTTTAATCACTTGTAAATGCATTGTACTGTACTATGATAGTAATTTCAGCAGAAAAATTAACTGTTCTTTCAATACAAGTCTGCATTCTGCCATATTAATAGATCTTTTAAGCATCTTTATGCCAAACTCGACTACTTCCTTCAATTACAGCATATCCTTTCTTTCATTAGATGTCAAATTGATTAATCATTAGATGTCAAATTGATTAATCCATGTGTGCCTTCCTGTAGTAGTCACAACAACCATGAATATAAAAAAAAGAAAGCAGCTTCTTGTAGAAATAAATAATAATAATAATGTCACACAATGTCATCAGCTGTATGTTTCCATACAAGGACGAAATTAGTCTGCATTTAACCCATCCACCACCAGGTGGTGCAGTGGGCAGCTATTGAAAGCGCCTCATTTGGGGATGAGGTGTGCTGCCCAGAGACACCACAAGGTATGCAGTGACTGGGGATCGAACCTGGGACTTTCGGGTCCCAAGCCGGCTGCCCTGCCTCTATACACTATCTTGGCCCCCATAATAATTTAACAAGATCAACACTTCAAAACAATTATTTGTTTGCTCAAAATTATAACAAAGGTGTGTCTTAGTTGAACGTTTACTTAATAAATGCACTTTAATGGTCAAATTAGCTGCATTTCGCCAGGGCAGTGTAGCTGTTTTGACGGTTGCTCCCAAGCAGCGAGCAGAACGAAGGTGGAAGATTATGGCAAGCCGATCATATCATTAATAGCTGGTGAAGATTCTCAGTCATTCACCAGGACATGGTAAATTCAAAAAAGTTCAAGACAAAAACAATAAAGTATTTTGTAAAGTTGAATAAATAAAGTCCAATTGTTTTTGTCTTGAACTTTTTTGAGTTTGTCATTATAGCCACGTTTACCCATTACATGACACAACGGCATGCCTTACTGCTGCTACTACTCTGCTGCCGTCTAGTGGCTGAAAATGGTACTGTTCAAATTTTTTTTTTACATTCAGATTGAATGAAAACGGTCATATCTCAGCCTCAAATAGTTTTATAAATACTGTATGGGGAAAAAATCCATAAATACGTTGCTTCGGCCTGTAAGTCGCAGGGCATGTAAATTATGCAAATAAATGCGACTTATAGGCTAAAAAATACAGTATTCAACAAGTATCGTTTGCGGTACAAAACAACCACTCCTCCTTGGTCCTGGTGCAGGTTCCTCCAGCTGCAGTCATCCCTCCACTAATCCCCTTGACTGGCAGGAGGCGTCGACTGACCAAAAGCAAGTCTTCAAAATCGTCCAGAACCAGCTCCACTCACGGTAGCAAGAGTCCATTACAGCAAGGTAGGCTCGTCGTCTACTGTTTTCATCATTCATGCAGTTCATCAGAAATGTCAACAGAAACTTGTTAAATACTAAACTTAGATTCTGATGTTGTGAGACGCCACTGACGAAGAAACCTTGCATCATTCTGTTTGTGTGAACCGTCTCTGAACAGAAACGCCACGCGTAATTTGTTTAATTTGAGCCACTTCATTTATTGTTACTCTTTCTATGTCCATGCATTTGTGTGCACATACATGTCTGTGTTCGTGTCGTTACACGTGTGTGTGGGTGTGCGCTGAATCAGGATCTGAGCTTCAAAATTTCTGACCGCTTTTCCCGTTTGTTTTTCTCCACGTTTTCTTGTCCGTGTGTGGGTGTGTCTGTGTAACTCTTCTGGGGGATGCATGTCTTTGATCTGTTGTTTTTACGTGTTTGTTCGCGTTTGTTTTTGTCCTATACGCTTTTGTGCGATGTCCAGGCAGCACTTTATCCGCCCAGAGCGTCCCAGTCATGTACTCCGGCCAGCTGCCTCCGTTACCCCCGGGAGGATTAGCCGGTTCAGTCAGCAGCACTGTGCTCCAGCCCCTCAAAACCTCCCCCTCCAGTGATAACCTGTGTTCAGCCTACACCAGCGAGGCAGCCCTCTCTGTGCCCAGCCTATGCGCTCCGACTCCAGGTGGGGATGCAACTCAGAGCTCCTAGCAGCAGCAGGCCTCTTGGCATTATTCACACGCACAGTTTCTTTGCATGCAGACACTAGAACTTGTATGGAAATGTTCACTTTTTCACAGCAAAAGATCTCCCGTCTGTCTTGATTTGAGTGTGAACAGTGTAATGCATACTCACCGTTGACATCCTTTCTGTATATTCTGCAACTCTTTTCATTTCCTTCATTTCTCCTTTTTTTTTTTGGGTCTTCCTGTTTCTCTCCTGTTATCTCCATTTATGCTCTGAACATCTTTCTGCATCTCCCTTCCTTTTTCTTCCATCCTTCCTCTCTTCAGGCTGTATAAAGTTCAGCTGGGGTTCGGAGCGTTTGGCCTTCAAGCCTGGCGGCAGGAGGACGCGCTTTCTGAGTACGCCCTGCTTGGCTCTTTGTGTGTAACGCTTTCTTTCTTTGCTCCTCTCTTTTTTATCCGTACCTACATTTGGTTCCATTGTGGGGTTTTTCTTCCTTTCACTCGTTTATCTGTGAAGTCACGGTCATCCTGTCTTCCTGTGGGTTTTCTTCTTTGAGGGAGGAAGACTCTGCAGCTGAATTCACAAAAAGTGTTGCATAAATCCTTCCTTTTGAAATCAGACAATCAGGAATTTGTGGAAAATCATATGAGATTAAGTCCACAGAAAAATAAGCTCCTTGAGTTGCATCATTTAGTTTTATATATTCAGCTTGCTTTTAAAACAAATGTAGAGAAGTTCCTTTTTTATCCACTCTCCTTCTTTTGATTGCCCAACACCCAAATCTCCTCCTAGCAGCAGACATTACAGCCTGTTTAGAAATAAACTCTGTATCACTGCAGTCAGAATATCAGAGTATACATGAGTAAAATTGATACATACTTAATTTAAAAACTCTTGCAGCTCATTTGTCCTTTCATTACATACAGGTGCTGGTCATAAAATTTGAATATCACTTAAGACCAATAAAGTATTTTTTTTATAAACGTTGGCCAACTGAAAAGTATGAACATGAAAAGTATGAGCATGTACAGCACTCAGTACTTAGTTGGGGCTCCTTTTGCCTGGATTTCTGCAGCGATGCGGTGTGGCATGGAGTGGATCAGTCTATGACGCTCAGGTGTTATGAGCCCAGGTTGCTCTGATAGTGGCCTTCAGCTCTTCTGAATCGTTGGGTCTGGTGTATCACATCATCCTCTTCACAATAACCCATAGATTTTCTATGGGGTTCAGGTCAGGCGAGTTTGCTGGCCAGTTAAGAACAGGGACACCATGGTCCTTAAACCTGGTACTGGTAACTTTGGCACTGTGTGCAGGTGCCAAGTCCTTCTGGAAAATAAAATCTGCATCTCCATAAAGTTGGTCAGCAGCAGGAAGCATGAAGTTCTCTAAAACTTCCTGGCAGACAGTTGTGTTGACCTTGGACCTCAGAAAACACAGTGGACTTACACCAGCAGATGATGTGGCACCCCAAACCATCACCGACTGAGGGAATTTGACACTGGACCTCAAGCAACATGGATTCTGTGCCTCTCCTCTTCCTCCAGACTCTGGGACCTTGATTTCCAAAGGAAATGCAAAATTTACTTTCATTAGAGAACATAACTTTGGACCACTCAGCAGCAGTCCCAGGCGAGACACTTCTGACGCTGTCTCTTGTTCAAGAGTGGCTTGACACAAGGAATGCAACAGCTGAAACCCATGTCTTGCATACGTCTATGCGTGGTGGTTTTTGAATCATTGACTCCAGCTGCTGTCCACTCTTTGTGAATCTCCACCACATTTTGGAATGGGTTTTGTTTCACCATCCTCTCCAGGGTGTCATTATATCTATTGCTTGTACACTTTTTTCTACCACACCTTTTCCTTCCCCCCTCCTCTATTAACGTGCTTGGACACAGAGCTATGTGAACAGCCAGACTCTTCAGATATGACCTTTTTATGTCTTGCCCTCCTTGTGCAAGGTGTCAATGGTTGTCTTTTGGACAACTGTCAACAGTCTTCCCCATGACTGCGTAGCCTACAGAACTAGACTGGTAGACCATTTGAAGGCCTTTGCAGGTGTTTTGAGTTAACTTGGTGATAAGACTGTGGCACCAGGTGTCTTCAATATTGAAAGTTTTTACAATATTCCAAATTTCTGAGATGCTGAATATAACATTTGAAATATATCAGTTTGTGTGTAATTAATGAATATAATGTATGTTTCACTTTTTGAAAGGAATTACTGAAATAAACTTTTTTCACGATATTCTAATTTTAGACCAGCACCTGTATACAGTATTGATATTGTCAGACTTGGGTTGGGAGTCTGTGATGCTTTTGTTGTTACTATGTTAGATTTGTATTAAAGGTGGAAAGTTTTAAAGCAAAGTCTTTTTTTCCTCATAAGATTGTTTCATGCTGTGCCTTTTTTGATGAATCGGCATGATTGTTTAATAAGTTTGCAACCATTTCCCCCCTCCAGGATGTTGGCTTTGTGCTGGTGTTCAGTGATATTCATCTTTGGGCCAGCATCTTCAGCGTTATTCTGGTCAATTATATTTTCATGGATGGAAAATGTGACTATTTTCAGGGTAGGTTTCATCTGAAAATGTCTCTCCCCCCCCCCCTCATTTTGCAGAGTTCAGTTATTTCTTTACAAAGCAATGAATCAGAATAAGTTAAACCACATAAACTAATGCATTTTAAAGATTTTCCACCTGTAGATGATCTTCTGTTTTGTTTGCAGGCACAGCATTAGTGGCGGTTTATCTCATCATTTTGGCCCTTTACTACTTCGCTCCTTCTCCACGTTCTTGTTAATCTGCGGTGAAAAGAAATAATTTCTAGTAATTCACTGTTTGTTTATGGGGTAGTTCAAAATTAAAGGCACAAAATGAGAATTAGGTTTGCTAATGTCAAAGCTGAACTGGGATTAAATGATTGTGCTGCATGATGGTTTGCATGCTTGAAAATGTTTACTTTTTGTTATTTCTTGCTGTTGGATGCAAAAGTGAATCTTCAAAATGAATGTGAAGTATATCAAATGCAATAAATGTATTGGTTAAAAGTGTGATAGAGCTTTTCTTTAAGTGTGAATAACCTAAACAGATTTTATTGCATTACATTATAAACACAGAAGCTATTATTGACACTTTTATTGATGGAACACAACATTCATAAAATCGTACTGTACATTTTAGTGGAACTTTGTAAAACAGTTTTTGATTGTAAAGGTTTTTTAAAAAAAGCATCTTGCACAAAAAAATGGAGAGAGCAGGAAACGAGGAAAACAAGTGAAAGTCAAATTCAAGTTTTGATTTTTTTGTGGGGGGTATCAAACCATTCAACATCTGATTTTTCTTCCTAAAACCAAACTGAAAATGTTATTTGGCATCAAACATTATTGGGTAGCTGTAATATTTAGGAACCGATCGCTCACTACGCTGCATTTATTTCTGAAGTTCCCTTAAAAATGTCTTCAGCTTTTGTCCAGGAAGACATTTTAAAGTAGTTAAAACTATTACACTGCCTTAATTTGTAAAATCTTTAGTGGTTTTAAAAAAGGCACTGCAATGTGAACAAATGTTACTGAGTCATCTCCCAGTGCAAAACCGTCGTCATTAACAAAAAGATGAGTTAAATAATTCTTTATTGAAATAACATTTTAAGAGCACCTAATTCACAGTGATGACTGGTTCAGAAATAAAAGCTATAAATAAGGGAAAATATTGTATGGAGTGCAGTTTGTAAAGTTACACAAAGATTAACAGTTTATTTAGCCTTTCATAAGAATTTTTTTTAATTCAGCCATTTTCACCATGTTATTCATTTATAAATGTCATAATTCCAAACTAAATATTTAATTTACAAGCTAAATATTAAGTTTACAAACTAAATGTTTATGTCCAAGCTAAATATTTGGGTGTAAATTAAATATTTAATTTCCAAACTAAACATTTAATTCCTATACTAAATATTTAATTTACTAAAACTATTTAGCTTGGACCTAAATATTTAGCTAGCAAGCTAAATATTAAGCTAAAAATTCAAATATTTAGGTCTGAGCTAAATATTAAGTTAGCAAATAAAATATTTTGGAAATTAAATATTTTGCTTGGAAAATAAATATTTAGGTCCAAGCTAAATATTTAGTGAGCACATTAAATATGTAGTTTAGGAATTAAATGTTTAGCTTAGAAGTTAAATCTTTAGTTTGGAAATTAAATATTTAGTTTGGAACTGTAAAATATAAACGTGGTGAAAATGATGTTGGAAAAAAAAAATCCTTATGAAAGGCTAAATAAACTATTTTGTTAATTTTTGACTTACTTTATAAACAGCACCCCATAATATTGTAGAAGCTGACCTGTAATTTAAGCAAATGAGTTTTCCAAATGATGCAACATAAAATCAGTAGCGGGGAAAAACGGCATAAATTATGCCAAAGAAAAGCAGTGTTTCATGTTTAAGCTGATTTACCACAAATAATTAAATACAGCTGAAAGTGTTCAAGGCATGCAATAAAGTTTCCCAGCTTTGCACACCGGCATCAAGTGTTAAAAATCAGGAATTTTCTTGGGGATGGGAATTAGTTATTTCTATCACTGTGATAATTCATAATCTTCAGCAAGAAAAGTCCTTTTTAGGACGAATGAAAATGTCCAAACTTGAAACATGGAGGAAGAAAAATACTGTTTGGGCACGTTCTTCACTGATGCTTGCTGCGGTCATCCATGCATATAAAATCTACTCACGTAAATATGAGAAAATGTGCAAAAAGCAATATCGGTTCATGAAAAAACTGCCAAATGCCTTCAAATGAATATACATCTGTTTTTCTATACTGAATTCTTGCAACGCTAAGAGGATGTAGATTTACAGAAATGAGTTGGACAATGTTTGACTTCTTGATTTGGCAAAATAAACTTTTTTTTACATGTCAGTTTTGTTGAAGCCTTGAATTTCATCTCTGTAAAAAGAGGCGGGGATGTTTGTGTGTGGGGGGGAGGTGCGTTGAGTAAAATCCATAAAATTCCACATATTCGTCTTAACTTGAAAAAAAAAAAAAAATAGAACACAAAAAAAAAAAAAAGGCATCCCATTGTATTTGGCTTTAAGGCGGGGCTACATCAAGCAGGAGGTTCAGAGTCTTATCCCAGAATCTGTTAAATCAGATCTGGTTTTCCAAGAGCTCATCTTTTCACCATCCAGCCCAGCCTTTCCACGACTCTCATGTTTGTGCTCCTTTAGTGCTTATTTCAAGCGTTCCACAAGCTCCTCCGTGAGGCCCAGGTTGCACAGATGAAAGGTGGGGAGAGAAGTCAGGTGGGGAAACGATTTGAGAAGCTGCTCCCAGCAAAGCTCCAGCAGGCTGGGAACAGCGAGCCAGATTCTGAACAGAGAGCCAGTCCTCTTGTTCTCATGGATGTTCACCACACCACCGTGGATGTACATGCAGCCAGCCTGGGGACAAAAAAAAGTTTTAGAGCACAACAAAATCTTGATGAAAATCACTTAATAGCTGGTGAGATCTGTGAAACTGAGTAACTGCTTGTAGAGCGATTGGTCCAGTTTAATGTTTCAACAGTGGCATTTACACACAAATATATATTTGAATGAACAACCAGTCATAACAGCAGCCCTGTTGGACGTGCAGTGCCCTATTTTGGATCAACTGTGCATTCACAGAATGAACATGCATGCACACGATCCAAAATAAGGGAGCTAGAAAAACTTGAAAGAGATGAATGAACTCCACTAAAGAGGCAAACACAAACTTGGTTTACTATTATATTGCTTTTTCAAAAACATTTTACTTGCACTCAGTGGACAACAAACATTTGATGCAGGACATTTTGGCTGAATGAATCAAATCAAATCAAAAATGCAGCTGCAGTTGAAACCAGAAGTTTACATACACTGTTTAAAAATGTGTTTTTCTTTTTTTTTTCCACACTGATGTGAAATCAGAATAAACTTTTCCTGTTTTAGGTCAATTAGAATTAATTACCTTTTTTTTTTTTTTTTAATATACAGTATTTGCAAAATGCCAGAATAATGAGATTTTTTTAAAGTTAATTTTTATTCAAAAGTTTAAATACACTAAGATAACTATGCCTTTAAACAATTTGGGACATTTGATGTCATGTCTTTGGAAGGTTTAATTGATCTGAGTTAATTAGAGACACACCTGTGGATGTAATTATGGAACACCTGAAACACACTGCTTCCTTGTGTGACATTATGGGAAAGTCAAGAGAACTCAGACAACTGTGGACAAGTCTGGCTCATCCTTGGATGCAATTTCCAGATGCCTGAATGCACCTTGTTCATCTGTACAAACAATTAAACGCTGCCAGGAAGAAGCCATTACTTCAAAAGAAACATAAAAAACCCCTGATTGTTTGCAAATGCACACAGGGACAAAGACCTTAACTTTTGGAGACATGTCTTGCAGTGTGACAAAACTAAAATTGAACTGTTTGGCCAATTTGGAGGAAAAAGGGGGAAGCATGCAAGCCTGAGAACACCATCCTGACTGTGAAGCACGGAGGTGGCAGCATTATGTTGTGGGGTTGTTTTGCTGCAAGAGGGACTGAACTGGTGCACTTCACAAAACAGATGTCATCATGAGGAAAGAACATTACCGGGTATGTGGAAATGCTGAAGCAACGTCTCAAGACATCAGCCAGGAAGTTAAAGCTTGGGCGCAAACGGGTCTTCCAAGTGGACAATGGCCAGAAGCAAACTGCCAAACTGGATACAAAGTGGCTCAAGGAGAACAAAGTCAGGGTTTTGGAGTGGCCAGCACAAAGCCCTGATCTCAATCCAGTTGAAAATTTATGGGCAAAGCTGCAAAGGCATGTGCGAGAAAGGCAGGCTACCAACATGGCTCAGTTCTGTCAGGAGGAACGGACCAAAGTTCCTGCCAACTATTGTGAGAAGCTTATGGAAGGATATCCAAAACGTTTGACCCAAGTTGTACATTTTAAGGGCAATGGTACCAAATACTAATTAAATGTATTTAAACTTTTGACTTTGAAGAAAGTTAATAAAAACTGCCTTAAAAATGCTCACACTTATTATTAAGGCATTTCGCAAATAGAAAAAAAAATGTTGCTAATCCTAATTGACCTAAAAGGGGAAAAGTTTATTCTGATTTCATGTCTGTGTGGAAAAAAATACATGTGTATATTTTGAAATGGTGTATGTAAACTTGTGGTTTCAACTGTATATTATGGTGCAAATGCAAAATGCATTACTTTTTCAGTGCTGTGCATTCTTACATTGTTTTATGCTAATGGTATAAACATTTAAACCTGGGTAATTAAAAAAAAGTCGAAACAGCATCACTTTTTTTTTCCCCCACACAACTTTGAATTTCTCTATGATCCAAACTGAATGATCATAGTGTCTAATTGAAAGCAATCAAGTGCCTTTTTTATTCTTGTAGTTAAAAAAATGAATTATATATTTTCCATTTGAATTAAATGATCAATCATAGACTTAACCAAAGGAGACGAGAACAAGTGCAACTCATTTTCTGTGCAAGCTTTGTGTTGATGGCTACCAGTACCAATTTGGAATTCTGACCAGCAGGGGGCACTGGTTTTTGCCTAAATGAGACTGTACTGCTGATCTTTCATACAATATTTAGAATTAACAATACCCATGGTTATATATACATTTTTTTAAACCTACACACATGCAGTTAAACGGACAGAAAATGGATAGAAGAGTGCTAACCGGAGTAACAGCAGCACAGTGGAAGTAAGCTGGCTCAGGCATCTCTGCTGGTAGTTTACTCCACTGGAAAGTGTGCAGGTTGATTTTCCACAAATCCGCTAATATCAGTTCCCCGTTGTAGCCCCCGCATATAAATACATCTACAACAGAAGAAAAAAAAGACCAAGTTGATGTGACACCTGGAATCAGTTTAAGGTTGTAGTTGTGAATTTGTGAGACAAAATAAAAACACTTGTTTTAATAAAGTGAGACATTCGAAAACAGTTTTTTTTCTTCATTATAGCTGTTCTTACCATTACGTATTTGGACACAACTATGGCATCTTCGAGGAGCAGGATACCCTGTCAAAAGCAGGCGTGGTTAAGAATAGTGTACATAACAAGGAAAGCTTAAACAGCAATGTGTTCAGTGGTGGGTACAGACCTATCTTTTCATGAGGCTTAGTTGTAATCTCCTCCCAGGAATTTGTCTCTAGATTGTAGGCATGTATCTATATAAAAAATGCAGTTTTGAAAGTTCTTATTATTGTGTACATGAACTTTCTTGTTTGTGCCTGATATTAATTCAGTTATCAGTTTGAGACTTTTTCAAATAAAAACGTATTAAATGTTTTATTGTATTTGTCAAGTAAACTTGCACCAGTTTGGAGAAAGTCTAGAATAAAGTCATACCTTATCCAAAGGATACGATGTCCATGAAGTTCCCCCTCCCAAAATATAAATCCTCTGTCCGTCATGTGCTATTTCATGTCTGTACCTGAGACGCACAAAACCAAGCTAGATCAGTAAAACATGGAAAATACAACCAGGTTTACTTCTCTGATGCACTCTTGGATCCTAACACCTTACCGTTCCTCAGGCAGGTCATCAGGAGGATTGTTGGGCTTGAGGTGAATCCACTCCCTGGTGGTCAGGTCCAGCCTGTGCAGGTCTGTGCTGTAAATGTAACCTGTTGTCCCCCCAAACACGTACAGGAAGCCATTTATAATGACCATTGCCTGCAGGAAGAAAGATATCAAGCTATCTATTTGAAACTCATCTTAGGGAAAGTCTGTTGCAGTGCAACAGCGTAGGATCATTACTCTGTAAAGTTGACAAAGCAATGAAACTTTACTGCCACTTTTTTACTCTAAAGAATTTTTTTTTTTGGTACCTGTCCATAGATTCTGTTAGGCTTCTTCCCTCGACAGTTGAGCAGCGACCATCTCTTGTACCTCACGTTACAAACGTGAACGTCGTTGCCGTTATTCTCACCAAAAGGGATCCCGGTTCCTCCAAACACCAGAAGGTTGTTTCCATGCAAAACAGCTGAAGAAACACAGCAACAATACATGCAATTATTTTTTAAATTTATTTATTTATTTAACATTTTCTGCACGTAATGCAAATGATATTCAAGGAGAAACAATATCTAAAACATTCAAGAATTAAATGCATTTTACCTGACATGGATGCTAGTTCTGTGGGCATGTACCCCTCTGTGCGTATCTGCTGCCAGCAGCCTGTAGCAAAGTGGTACCTCCAAAGTTCCCTGAACAGTGGATAGTCTTCGTTCTCTGAGCCTCCTGACTCATCATAGTCAGGGTTATAACCTCCAAACACATATAAGTTAGCGTTGTCAGCGACACAGCGATGTCCACTGCGGGCAGGAGGGGTTCGATGACCTGAAGAGAGGAAAGCAATGCTTGAACAAGCGCACAAGAAGAACGTGCTAATAGAGATATGAAGCAGATAATAAAAAGTGGCTGGTGGAATGAACTACACTAATTGCTAAACACAGACTTGGCTACAAATTTACAAGACTGCGAAATAAATAAGACCAACTAAAGTAACAAAACAACTCGTCTTGTTCACTCAAAAAAAATTTATGTCAATACAAAAAGCTATAATTTAAAACAATGCTAAACTTTGTAACACTTAAAACGTTTCTGCATCATTGTAAATTATTTAAAAGACAAACCAACGAGACAACATATGCCCCAAATTAATTGTTCCATTATAAGTTTGAACAACATTTTGATACAAAAAAGCTGAAACATGTATACAGTTTAGATAAATGGGTTTGATTACAACTCTTTCCCAAAGACAAACCTGATTGTCTGTAAAGCTCTTTTTTACGCATCAGTTATTTCAACTTATCGCTTCAAAACAGTGCAAATAAAACATGACATTTTGGTTTTATTCTAAGTTTGTCCCATTCTTTAACAGTACACTACACTAATGTAACTGCAGATAAAGTGTAAAAAAAAACTATTACAAGATCAATGTTTTAAATAATTTCCACCAATTGCAAACACAATAACAGAAAAGATTAATAGAAATTTCTCCCTAAAATCAAA
Organism: Hypsolebias longignatus; assembly: GCA_031762435.1. Lineage (NCBI taxonomy): Eukaryota > Metazoa > Chordata > Actinopteri > Cyprinodontiformes > Rivulidae > Hypsolebias > Hypsolebias longignatus. Next base: position 11,438,619 of record JARVGV010000694.1, read on the forward strand.
CAAGAAAACGCGTTAAAATCCTAAAACACTCCCAATATGATGTCAAACTGTATTATCTAAACAAAATATGAAGCTATTTTAACATAGCTTGACTGTTGCTGCTGCTAGCTTGAGTTGTGCTTTTGGGAGTCACTGATGGGAAAGGATATTTCATAACAACCAAGAGACATTAGGAACGTAAAAGCTGATATTTGTAAGTTTAGTTGTAGTCCAGCTGCGCGAAGTTAGAACGCGGTGCTGTCAACACCGCTATCAACACTGTTGATAGCACATCTTGCTAATGTTGTTAACCGACCTGCTAGCATCGCTCCGTGCGACGGCCTGCTTGACAGTTTCTCAAATTTATTCAGCTGGTCAGCACCCTCCACGTCCGACATCGTTTTCGCCTTTACAAATCAGTCCTTTTGGTTGTCACATCGAGAGAGAAAAAAAAAAAAAAAACAATAATAACGTCAGCTAAAACGCAAATGTCTCATTTCAGATTTAAGGCAGGCTGCAAGCCTTTCATAAATGTTACTCCTACTTCCTGTCACACATTTGACCAATCAGCGAGCTTCTTACTAGGATACCCTGATGCATGCTCAATAATCCAGGTAGAAAAATCTAAAAAAGCTAAGTCTGGTCCTCTGGACATTCAAA
>JARVGV010000694.1:11531183-11541614 GCA_031762435.1 Hypsolebias longignatus
TTTCACACTTAAACTCAAACTTTTTTTTTTTTTTTTTTTTTTTAGTTTTGAGTTGCTGTTTGGTTAAATTTATGTGCCAAAACTACTCATCTTGAAAAACAATTCTCTCGAACAGACCCACTAACAACATCTCATTTTTAAAATCCTAAACTTTTTGTTTTTGTGTATATTTCTCAATTGATTTTCATAAAATTTACCTTTGTACTCTGGACAACACAAGTTTAGATGGGTTTACTGTATTTCCAGATTTTTTACTAGGTTTTTCAGACTAAGTGTGAAGATTGTCTGTCCTAATAGCTGGTCATAAATTAGCATTGCTACATGAAACCCAGAGGCTCCTGAAAGTTGCTCTTTAAAACCTTGTGGGGAGAGTTTATTTTGTAGCAGGAAATATGTACACACAAATAAATGTCCTAACAAACTAATGAATCTCTAAAGGCTGACTGAGTTTGTGTTCTTCATGTCCTGCATAAACATGGTTCTTGGTTTCTCTTAGTTTTTTAAAATCTTGATATTTGTTTAATGACAATTATGCCAAGGATGCACGTACGGGCACTAATTGAGTTAATTTAAATACATAAGGAAACAAAGTTTGCACAATAGTGCTGAAGTCCATGTCACATGCTACTGTTATTATTAAAATGGGAGCAAATTTTTTTAATGTATTTAGTGTATTGTAGTCCTACATAAAATTATTTTAGTATATTGACATTTTTTTTCTCATTTAAAGCACCACATAAAGTAGATATTTACTGTGCATCTCCTCTTTACATTAGACCTAGCTAGGTTTTAATTATACTACTTTTATTGGAAGATTGGAATGATTTTTATAGTAATTATAAGTAATACAACACATCTTGTCAAAGAGTTGGGTTCAAAATTGCTAGCTGGTAACTATTGATTCACCAACTGCTGGGGCTCTCTGTATGTATGACCATTGTTTGTCTGAAGAATTTTGCTGAACTCGGAACAAATTGATTGACATACATTGATTGACATGCTGAGAATCTTTACCAGCAGATTGACATACATGTTTATGCGAAAGAATCAGATGAATATTTCTGGAATTTGAAATCCCCAGTTGTTACAATTTTTTATATTTTTTTGTCTACCATAAACACAAAAATAAATCAGCCACTAAAATCCTTTCTTATATCAGCGTCAGCGATGCTCCTTCATTTTACTCCTGTGGTCTGTGGATGTGCCACTGTTAATTCCACGGGATGATAGCCAGACTGCAAGCTTCTATTTGATTATAATCCATCTCCCTCATTGAAGATCAGCTCCTCTGATTGCTTTGTGCTCCGTTTGACAAGATTAAGCTTCTTTCCCCTTTTGTTAGACATGAAGATTGCGTTCGATACAGTACTGAACTGCTGCACAGCACATAGATGAAGACGAATACTCTTGTAAGGCCAAATATATTTGTACTTTTATAAATTGTGACTGGACTGTTAAACAATAGCTGATTCTCTACATTGTTTTATTTATTGGGGTACTATGTTTTTTTTTTTTTTTTTTTTTTTTTTCAGTTTTGATGATTATGGCTTACAGATAATGAAAACCCAAAACTAAGCACATCCAAAAAATTGATATAGTGATAAAATTCTATAATGGAAACTCATGCACAGTATGCACTATGCACAGATGAATCTTAGGCATTGGTCGCAAATGGGGCATTCCTCAAGTCAAGCCACTCCACAACCATAGACAACATCAGAAGCATCTTACCTAGCTGAGAGAAAAAAAAAAAGAGCTGGACTGTTGCTCAGTGGTCTAATGTCCTTTTTTCAGATGAAAATATATTTTCATATAATTTGGAAATCAAGGTTCCAGAGTCTGGAGGAAGAGTGGAGAGGCCCAGAGTCCATGTTACTTAAGTCCATTGTGAAATTTCCACAATCATTGATGGTTTGGTGCCATGTCACCTTCTAGTGCTGGTTCACTGGGTTTTCTGAAGTTCACAGCCCAGGTAAGATGCTTTTGGGTTTGTCTCTGGTTCAGGAACAGCTTGACTTGAGGAATGCCACATTTGTAGCCTATGTCTAGGATTTTTTTTCTTTTCCATTCATCCTTACTTTATACAGGCTAGTCTCGGTGAGCCTTGAGGACTCATTTACAAGAGATATGTTTTTGACAACAAATTATGACAACAGTAGACAACAATAACAGGAGACAGTCATAAAAGAAAGCATATAAATTGAAAAAATAAATGGAAGAAAATTATATTAAAAAAATCTCAAAACAGCTTCAAGGTAATTATATATTTTTGTTGTCCGCATCCCATATAAGTTGAGGAGGCCATCCTCCAATCAGTCCCCACTGAACCTTATATACTACAGTATTTGAGTTTGAATGAGAACATTAAGTGCTGTAAAGAGAGAGTGAAATACAGTATATAGTAGAAAAAGTACAGTGTGAAAGTGTGTGAGTGGGTAAATGAGGAACATTGTAAAGTACTTTGCACAGTCTGGAGGGGTAAAAAAAAAACTTTATGTAAGTGTGGACCATTTATCATCTACCCTAAATTGTTTCAATTCTATCTTGTTGGAGAGATAATGTACTTTTTCTGGCTTGGGAATGCTTTTAGCTCCAAACGGAGAGGGATGGATATTCCTTTTGTTGCTTCTGCATCCCAACCACAGGCAATAGGAAGAACATTATGAAACAATTTCAAATAGAGCTCTTTTATTACAAAAAACGTCCTTGGACAAAAAACAAAAAACAAAACAACACCCTGTTTATTGGCCGTCAAAGGCTTGTGATTTACTTTATTTTGCTTTTAAACCATCAATTATTTGTGCCAAACTTGTCAACACTTTGGGATTTTGGGTCAAACAGGTTTTTCAAATTGATAAATATAATGTAACAAGAGCTGACAGAGTAGCTAATTCCTTCAGTCAAAAGCTAATTAGTTGTAACTTTATTCACCAAATAACGATTTAAAATTAAGCTACAACTATAGTCTAAATGTTAAATATGCATGTCATTTTGTTTCAGACACTGTTTCAATACACACTTTGTTTTATTTTCTCAGCCTACATTCTGTTCAAGTGAAAGATTGGATTTTTGAATACAATCAAATCATGTGAGCTGTATTTTTTTCTTTGTTCAAACACTTTGATCAACACATAAGAAAATAATAAGAAAACCAGCATAGGAGTAAGTAAGTTTAAAACTATTAACTTGTTGGGAAGTTTTAAACAGGTTTGTAGTGATACAATCAGGTGAACTTTGCAGTGATAAACAGAAACTGTGGTTTTCAGGGATTTACTGCACATTTGCAGCCAAAGGCTAAGACTCCAGTTCCTTCTTATACCACTTCCCTCTTCACTGACCCAGAAGCCCCAGCAGTCATAGAAACGGATTGGTTGAAATTACTGTGCTCCCCTGCATCAAAAACGACCTGCCCACGGGCAAATTTGATTGGTTAAAACACAGCATCCATGTCGGTTTTCCACAAGGAAGAATGGAAGCCCACAGCAATGCACCAGCGGAGCAAGGTTTATAATACATATTTATACCTGCAGTCTGTGGATCGTTTATACCTTTACACTTTTTATTTATGTGCTGCCTCTTATCTACTCACCCCTGGCTGTGTTCCTCATTTATGTGGGTAGATTAGTCTTTTGTGTATTTTTGCTATTTATATTCTGTGCTTCTTATTTTGTGGAGAAAACCGCAGGGAATTAACGCTACAAGCAGGAGGTAAAGGAAAAAGAAAAGGATGGGTCGTGAAAAAATGAACAAAAAGTAAATTAAAAAACTTGTTCTGTGCCCTTTACCTGTATTGCATCATTGTTGACTGTGTTTAAAACCTCATTAATTACATATTTTTGTTCAGCGTAGTTTTTAAGTTTGCTCTACATCATAGTTATTAGACGTTTATTGTTTGTCAATAAACAAATATTGCTAGAGTGAAAAAGATAAACACAATAATAAACTTATCCAGGTACAGTTTCCTTGATTAAAGGGTAAAAGTGAAATTAAGTCTTAGTAAAATGCATTACTACATATTTTAAAATACATGTATAAACTTTTTCTTCTATCTTTATGAAGCTGCAAATCCAAAGGTTATTGTTGTGCCTTTTAAATTCTGACTCACAATCATGTACAGACAAAATAGCTGCAACTTCCCATTCAATTACCTTTACAATCATTCTTTCTGGGTATTTAGATGGTCCAAGATGAACAATTATGAGTGGTGCAATCACTGGTTAAATTGGATCTACATGTCCTGTAGAGCAAAAACGCCTGTTTTGTTGTTGAAGCCCTTGAAGGTACAGACAGTGATTTACAGTGTTATAGCTTTTTGACTGACATCAAATCCTACATCGGTGAACAATGCCATAATGGCAATGGAAATCTTTGCAGATACAATTGCTCACTGCTATTATGCACCGGGGCCTCTTATGCCTTTGTAGAGAAGACACAAAATTGCTATGCTATTATCAAACCATTCCCCTCCTCCACTCATCATCTCTGTGAATAAAGTTCCCCCTAGAGTGAGATAAACAGGGAAATACTTTTTAAAATTTTTTTTTAAGATACCTAGACAAAGCTGTGCTGGCTTTCAGAAAGAATTGTTAGAGAAGTATGATTGAGTGATGTGTATTTTTTTGTTTCAATTCACAGAATGATAGATTTAGGTTATTTCTTCAGCAAGTGATTGATCAGAAATTTGAAGTGATATGTTCACCCTGTCGCCGCTGGTCTCATTTAGTCTCTTTCTGGACCATCAGTCTATTTGAGTCCTCTGTTCCCTTACTTTGCAGTCACTTCTCCTCCCACACCAGTGTCATTTCCTTCATTCATTATTTCATCCCGGAATCATTTGTCTGTCTGATATTCTGACTTGTCAACCCTCCCACTGTTCTTCTGTTCTTTCCTCTCACAATATCAGTGTGTTTCTCCTCCTATCGCCCCTCCTTCTTCTCATCCCCTTTTCTTTTTAGTCCCCATATCCTCTGCCCAAGAGAGAAGTATGGGTCTGATGAACACGAAGAGCCTGGAACAAATCAGTCTATTGATCCCTCAATGAATCCCTTGCTCTGTGCCTCTGATCGTCAGCAGAAAACAAAGTGTTTATTAAGCGAAACCTTCCCAGTCTCTCTTTATGCCCTTCCACACCATTTCTGCTCCACTATCTCACTCACTTGGTAATGGAGAGGAAGTTCTTGAGACATGTACACCCAACTTAGACGTTGTCTCCCAATTACATTTCTTTAAATGTTTTACCTGTCAGCACTGCTTACCCTCCCCCCCACACACACATTTCTCTTCCTGAACCATGACCTCTTAAGCCAATTTAAAGTTTGCCTCTATCCAAAGAGAGCACAGAGTTTATTCATGATGATGCACTGCAGCAAAGTGGAGCCACAAGAAAGAGGATGACACGAAGTGGAGTGTTTATCAGTCATCTTCAGTCTATAGAGCTTAAATAGGGCCTGAATTTTGTAGGGGAGGATTGCATTATGGGTTCTTTTGAAAGGACAGAATTTGATTGAAATGGAAAGCACTTCCTCCTTGCTCTGAAAACACATCAGTTCTGATTAGATTAGGAAGAACTGCAGGGGTTGAAGGAAGGGTATTTGGAGTAGTGGTAGATATGAGGGGAGAATTGGACAAACATACAATGGGAATACATAAATGGAGGACATAAAAGTAACTGTAGTTGTTTTAGAGTAACCAGCAACCTACCAGCAAACAAAAAAAAAATAATTGCTTTACCTAGAGATCTTCCTAGCTCTGGTTGAAGTAACCTCGTATTGATAAGGTATTTAAATGGAGTCAAGAGGTCTTGCAGTAGAGCAACTAGGCTTTACTTTGACAGACAGAATGGATCCATGTCATTCCCAGCTACAGGACTCCCAAGTCTTGCATAATCAATCAGCCATTAATGGAGTAAGTGGCTGTGGAAGGATATTAAATGTTAATTGCTGTAAGGTATTGATAACACCCATTGATCTCCTAGATAATTGCAATCAGTGAAAACAAAGATAAGTTCTATTAGACTAAGCCCACTTCACCAGAAGCCATGGCTAAACAAAGATGTATGGACATATGGGTGAGACCACCTTTTGTTGTTCTCACTTCTTGGTTGTGAGTTACCCAGGGAATATGTATATATCAATGCAAACTTTAAATAATTTAATTTTATAAGATAAGCTGATAAAACTTGCACCGAAATATGATTGACAAACATTTCATTAATTTTTCTTGGTTCTCAAATTACACGTCTTGATCTTTTTTTCTGTTTGACAACTGTAATATGAACATTTGCCTCTTATAGGGGTAATGTTGATGATTTAGCTGTAGTCTTATTGTGTTCAGAGTACTCTGCTAATAAAAAGGAATAAGCAAGTCAACAAACGTCAGTCTTAACTTTTAAGTAAAGGTAAATTGCAACCGTAAAGAGCTTACAGTGCAAGATATTTCTAATGAGTTAAGGTTGAATTTGATGCTTGTCTGTCTTTAAGGCGTGTTTTGTGTTAAATATATAAAACACTTAACATCAAGATCCTTATAAAAGTTTCTGCGAAACTCATTCATTATTTTTGTCTTACTTTTACTTGAATTATTTTTCCCATATTGGCACCAAGTCTTTCTTCTCAAGGGGAATCTCCAATGTCTTTGCTGGGAAAGGCTGGAGTGTCCATACATGACTGGTGGAAATGGAAGAAGACAGCAGCATCAGTCAGTTCATTATAGATTAACCCCTCTGTGGAGTGTGAGTTCGATCAGACTGGAAAACGAAAATTTACTGCCTGCTGTCTGAGCTAAAAGAGCAGAGCCCTTGAGCCTTTTCTGTTTGTGTGCATACCTACTCTTGCGCATGCATTGTTTTAATGCTTTCATGTGAGAATGTTGTATTTCTGTGTGTATGGTGAGGAAGGGCGGGGTGTGATGAGAGTTACAGCAACTCCCTGGCCACCTGAGAGGAATTGCCAGACCCTGGCAAAGCCCCGTCTCAGAATGCCTGTTGAATAATGCATGGTCCCAGAGCAGTTGGGCCCTCTAATACCACATTGCCCTGAGACACTCCTCCTAAGATCAATAACACTTAGAAGCTCCTTTATAATGAAGGAGACACTAAAATTCTATCATCAGGTAATTAGTTGAACTCGGCCTTCCATTCCTCACCCCTCCTCTGCAATTTTCCTCTGACCATAGTGCAATTGCAGGCACATCATTTATTAGGAGTGAGTAATGTGGAGACAGGATTTCCCCTGATGGAATGTTTTTTGGGTTTGATGACGAGTGAATTTGTCAAGGCAAGTCTGCCATGTTTGAGCACTAACAAAAATTTCAAACTGAGTTGGATTACAGTATTCCTTGCTGAGAACACACCTGAGCATAAGCCCCCATCTAAAGACTTACGCTGTTTTTTATTTTATTTTCCTTCTTCACTTTACTTGCCACTTCAAAGCCTGAGGCGTGTATGCTACCACTTATAATAAAACTTCGGCAACAAAATAAAACTTTTCACTTAGCTATATGAGAAGTTCTTATTGTGACTATTAAGTCGGTTTTAAGGTTGAGTCCAGTGGTTGGGTTTGGAGGATGTATTGGTCAGTTATACACTTAATGTTATGTATGTACTATTCACTCTTCTGGTGCAATAATGTGCATTTGTTTAAAGTGCTATGTGTCATCAGTGTATGTTTCTTTTACAGCGACAAAATTTGTTCTCTGCATTTAACCCCTTACGTGTAAGATACACCCAAGTGGAGCAGTGGACAGCTATGTAAGCACCTGGGGGAGCAATTAGGGATTAGGTGACTTGCTCAAGGACACCCTGACATGTGGGCATAGGGGGAGTTGAACCTGCAATTTTCTGGTTCCAAATTGGCTGCCCTTCCACTGCACCACGGCTGCTCCATTTGCGTTAATTCATTCAACCTTTATTTAGGCAGGTTACTCCCATTGAGCCTCGAGGACATATTTACAAGAGAGACCTGTAATGCATAAGATTTACGACAGAGCCTCATAAACAGGAGCACTCTCTTCTTTACACACAGGGAGGTCAAAGGTCAGGAAGCAATAACATGGTGTGAATGTATTGACGTGGGGGTTGGAGTTTGTTACGGATCCATTATAGTCTTTGAGTGACGGTACTCTTTCTGGAAGTAAGAAAAAATTGAGGAGATGTAAAGTTGATCCTAAACTGCCCCTGAAATCTTGGATGTAGTGATTTGGATTTTTGAGTCTGGGCCGTTGACAGGCTTTGAATAAATCCTGTAGGCAAGCAGTGAACCATTCCTTTTGATAAACAGCATACAACTGTGCATAATAAAAGTAAAATTTTAGGTCCGACACCACTCTGAGGACAGTACTTTGCGTACTTGAGTCCCATTACCAACCTCCCTCATTCATATTCACAATCGGCGACTGCAAAATCCACTGCAGTCATCTGCAAGTAACCAAATTCATTAGGCAAGAGCAAGGAGGGAAGATTACAGTGGACAGCAGTCTTGCTTAATTTGAACGAGGGTCAACATTTCATTATTTAATTTTCTCACTGTTCAGTGGTGACAGAGAGGAAATGGTGGAAGGGGAGCAGTCAGGGAGTCGGGGCTGCCCGGCCCTACAGGGCATCTCTTCTTTTTGCTCTCTGCATTTCTTGAGGTCAAGTGAACTTCAAGCTCCCCCTCCATCAGTCTAGAATAATGGCATAATTAACTGGCAAGAAGATTTTGCCCTGGGGATGTGCTCCACTGCTCTATTAGAAAAAGCTGGAGTCTTGGTCCTGGCTGTAATTAGGCCTCCATGGGTTCTAATTGTCCTTTTAGTTTGTTGAAATGGCGACAGTATAGTGAACTAGCATGTGCTTCAATGAAAGTTGAATACGTAGCAGTAGGAACAGAGAAATAAAACCAATTTAGGTGCTAAATTTTTTTTCTCTCCTAAGATTTAAGATAGGATTTCTCATCAGTTTTATGTGTTGTTTTTCCAATTTTACATGACCAATACTAATGGAGTTAGTGGAAAGAAGGGTTGAACCATTTTTAGATGGTTTGTAAGTAAATCCACCTCCCATCTGCCACAACAAAGTGATACTACTTTGTCTAAAAAGGGTGGAAAGAGGAAAAAGTTCATCAAATCTAATTATACTTGATAAAAATACACATTTCCTCAAGGCTGACATTTTTTTGGACTGAATATGTATTTTTCAAGGCCTGGCAAGGACTTGTACATGTCTGGCAAACTTGTTCACTGAATGCCAAGCTTTTGGCACTTATTTATTTATTTATTTTTTAAAGAAATTATCTTTGAAGGTATAGGATGTCAGTGATAAAACCTTTGTAATCTAAACGGCTTGAGTGAATTGATCAGTAAATTTGCTAATTAAGAAATGAATGTCAACATCATAGTTTACACGGTAATCGTTGCTCTTTTATTTTTTTTTTCCTTGTCCTGCTCATTGTGGCACTCAGAATTATTGGTTGAGTGTCGAGGTGATACCCAACAGGTTTACTTTCACAAGCAGAGCATTATTGGCCTTAATGCTCCACTTGATGTATAAATAAAACTTTATTAGAATTTGCTGTGGGTTTGTTTAAGATGCAGTGGACACAGGGATGAAAAGACGAAGAAAACAAAGCTAGAAAAGTGAGAGAAGGGGTAAAAGACAAAGAAGGTGACAGGAGTAGAGGAGAGAGAGAGAGGTATAAAGAGAACACAAATCAACATCACTGACGTCTGCCTCTAGACCTGTGGAAAGAAAAAAAGACAAAACCGAGAAACCACAACAAAACAACATATACAGTATAATGATACTTATAACATCCTTAGAAAGTATTTTATATGGTACATGGTCATACAAGATGTATTTAGTGGCCACCACAACCACACTGAGTGTGTATCTGATAAACATCTGAATCTAACACCTGTGTGAGCAGCTTGTCACTATAAGATTTCTCCATAAGAATGTTCAATAGTGGATGTGTGGACCCACAGACCCGTCCCCACAGGACATGATGGTAACACAGGGAAGACCGGAGCCACAGACACACAGCGGCCCCCAAGCCCGGAGCCCCGGGAGTCTCCCGACAGGGATAACTGCACCCCACCCAGAGAGAAGCAGAGGGAAGATGGTGATCCCCATCAACCACAATGCAGAAATCACAAGAGGCTGCAGTGACGAGCCCATAGGCCCCACCGGCAACTCGCACCCCCAGAGTAGATCCGGCCATGGACACCGAGTCCCGAAGTCATACCACCCCTTAACAGAGGTCCGACAGAGCCAGGGCACCCAGGCCCCGGAAGGCAATCACCAGGGTGGGCCGGCACACAACTGATCACCCAGCCCAGACGCCGAGATCCACCATGCACCAGTGGCAGGGGGGGCTTGCCACCGGAGGGGGGCGCGACAGGGGGAAGTAGACCCCACATTAAATGAGGGGCCCAAATTGATCCAAGAGAGGGGAC
>JARVGV010000694.1:11541714-11554206 GCA_031762435.1 Hypsolebias longignatus
CCCCAACCCTTGCCCAGAACCCTAAATGTCTACATGCTACATATGAGAGTGGGCACAGGTCCCGGAGGTGAGAATGACAATACTGTACATCCCACCACCATCATGCCACCATGTGCCCACTCCAGACCCTATAGATGCACGTGTCGTGAGAATGTTGTAATTTGCTCTTTTTTCACTCATTGAATATTGTGTGTTTACAGAAATTATTTCCAAAATAGTTCTGGCAAAAACTAAATAGGCCTAACTAATGTATACACATATGGTAGGTTGGTTGGAAAAGAGTTGTTTTGGAGAAAATACTTGTTTCAGTGACAAATTCTATTTTAAAGCCCTTCAGTAGAAAAACGACCATTTCCACTGGCATAACTTTATTTAGGTTTAAATTTATTACATATTTTTTGGTTTGTGTATGGCAAAAGATCAATTTTTAGTTGAAAACTTTCACCTGCTTTAAAACTTCAGCTGTCATCAGCTTGCTCTTGATACAATCATCTTATTTGTTTCATTTGCAGCACTGGAACTGTAACGTCATAACCAGCTAGTTCCTGCTCTGCACATCACGGTGAGCACAGATTTTGGCTTTTCACACAGCTGCTTGTACTGAGTCATAATGGATAAAGAAGAGAAGTCTGCTTCATTCCTATTTTTGATTTATCTGGATTTTCATCACCTCAATTGATTGAGACCCTATACTCAAGAGACAGAGATACAGACTAAATGACTATTGACTGCCAAGTGTTTGAAAAATGCATTTGTCAGACCACCAGTGCTATTGATAAGGGTGTATTAAAAATGTATCAGAAGAATCAATGAAGAAGAAAACAAAAGTCTATAGATGCAGACTACCAGTGGATGTTTTACTTTCTTATTTGTGACTTCTCTTTCTGAAGCTCTGGTTGTTTTGTTTCCCCCCTCCTCTTTGTCTCATGCCCGTGAGCTAACCACTGCTGGCGCAATGCAGTAAACTAAAGGAGGCAGAGTAGCAGGATGTAATTGGTGTTTGTGTGTGTGTGTATGTGTGTGTGGAGTGTGTGTAGAATTGTAGCAGGCATCAACAAGCAACTGTGGGTTTACGGTCTTCATAAATCCCTTTCACCTACTGCACACATGCACATATGCAGATGTTTTTCATCCGTATATTCTCACATATTTCAAGAAAGAGCACCACAGATGCCATCTTTGCTTTGAAGATTCTGATGGAAAAGTACAGAGAGGGTCAGAAAGAACTTCATTGTTTCTTTGTGAATTTAGAAAAAGCAAATGACAGGGTGCCGAGGGAGGAGGTGTGGTATTGCATGAGGAAATCTAGCATGGCAGAGAAGTATGTTAGACTGGTACAGGACGTGTACAGTGAGGAAAATAAGTATTTGAACACTGCAACTTTGCAAGTTCTCCCACTTAGGAATCATGGAGGTGTCTGAAATTTTCATCTTAGGTACATGTCCACTGTGAGGACATAATCTAAAAAACAAAAACGTAAATCACAATGTATGATTTAAAAAAAAAACAATTTATTTGTGTGTTACTGCTGCAAATAAGTATTTGAATACATGTGAAACTCAATGTTAATATTTGGTACAGTAGACTTTGTTTGCAGTTACAGAGGTCAAAGGTTTCCTGTGGGTTTTCACACACTGCAGCAGCAGAGATTTTGGACCATTCCTCCACACAGATCTTCTCTAGATCAGCCAGTGTCTGGGCTGTCGCTGAGAAACATGGAGTTTGAACTCCCTCCAAATATTTTTTTATAGGGTTTAGGTCTGGAAACTGATAAGGCCACACCAAAAGAGATGCAGCTGCCAGGAAAAAGACAAAGAGGAAGACCAAAGAGAGGATATGGACGAAGTTAGAGATGACATGGACACAGATGGAGTGAGGACAGAGGATGCAGAGGACAGTGAGATAGAGGAGGATGACTTGCTGTGGCGACCCCTGAAGAGGGAAAAGCCAAAAGAAAATTCTTACACTTTTCTTAAATTTTTTTATGTTGAGCTGCAAAAATATTAAAAATTGAAACTGTCAATACATCACTAAGATTGTGGAGGTGTAACAAAGAGCTTTTAGTAGCAAATATTTGTTACTCTGACCATGCCCTCTTCTTGTGTTTGCTTGTCATTTAAGAAATATTTTCTAAACATACCTGAATACCTCCTAGTAAAGCAGAAACAAATACTTTAGATGACGTTTTGTAGTACAGTATATGTATTCTTCATCTTAAATTAAGCCATCTAAAGAATTGGGCATACTTTTTTTTTTATCAGCCCAAGTACTGATTGGTATTGCATTTTTAATCTGCACCACAGGTCAACTCTGCTTGTAAAAAATAGTCATCATCACAATCTTAAATAGATTGTCTGACGACTACTTTTGCACTCTAATAATAATTGTGTTTGTCTTCCTTTCCAACATATTTGAATTTGTAACTTCGTAGGATCAATCAGAGTTGCATCTATCTCTGCAGACATGTTTGCTGTCTGGCAGCCAGCCGTACAGTCTGATGATTGTATTTGCTGTAGTATTTTAACATCCTCATTTCATGACTGACTGGACTTTATGGAGGAGATGATGAAAGGTGCAACAGTCCACCCCATCTCGTATATCATGTTCTCTTTACACACATTCACTAGGTCTCTATCTCTCTTTCTCTCCGTCTCTGTTTTATCTCTCCCTGTAAGATGGCGTGCCTTCCAACTAATGTCCTGTTGAGATCATTAGTGAGTGATGGACAGCTTTTGATGTACGTCATCATTCACTGGTTGAATTTGTGCATGTTTATGGACTAAAGTCAAATTGGAGGCTTCTGAATAGGTGTGTTTGAAAGCAGAAATTACGCGAGGCTTCAACGATGATGGATCTAGATGAGAGGAAATAAGTTGAGGCTTAATTTTTGTTGTCTCTTTACTTGGGTTAAAGTAAAATATGATAGGGATGTCCGAAGCATGTTTGAAGTGCTTGATAGTAATATTTGTGTATTATTACTATCAGGCACTTCAAACGTGCATGCTCAATAGATGAAACAGACAATTGTGAGCCAAAACTGAAATAAAAAATATATATTCTTGTCTAAACCTTTTTAAAATCCCAAATACTGATCTTTTGTTGTTGTTATAAACACACAGCTAAGACTTTTCCATAACTTGAAACCCAGAAAAGAAATATTCAACATTGTTTCTAACTAGAAACATTTAAATTATAAATAACCCTCACAAATTAAATAGTTGTCACATTTCAAATAAATAAAATTTAATAGAATCAGGAATGATAATAATAATTGTAACCTGAATTATATATTTAGTTGTTTTTGTGAGCACAATATCTGTCCATTTTAAAAGTCCAAAGTGTGTACAAAATACCGGATTTTTAAAGAATTTGTGATTAGGCCTGTGACAATAACAAATTTTGCTGGGTGATTAATTGTCTCAGAAATTATTGCGATAAACGATAATATTGTTTGAAATTTGACATTAGCAATTATTGTCAAATTTAAGATGAAATGTAGGTTATTTTTTGTGTAGTACTTTTTTTGACCACTGGCTGGCAGTATAAAACTGAACTGAAGGATTCATGTCTTGTTCTTGTTTTTTGGTTTTCAAAATGATGGACACTCGGTATGTTGAGCTCTTTAGCATAGCATTTGTCACACATAGCTTTCAATAAAAAAAAAATCAGTAAACAAGTTCTCAGCTTCTTTTTGCAGAGAAAAACTAATTTTTAGACAAAGGCACAGGTTTTGGAGCTTTGACAAGACGGAGGTTTTTTTCCGCGAGGTCGCCATGTTAGCTTAGCTCATACCATAGCTTCTCAGCTTAGCTACTTTTGGACAGTTAAAACAGATTTTAAAGAGAAAACAGAAAAGTAGGGGTCAGTGAAGAGCACCGGAGTTGAGCCTTTTGTCATCCAGTGTCTTCAGTAAAAAGAGAGAAACATGAAGAAACGATAAAGCTGGTAAATTAAAATGAGGTAGATAATTTTCATTTATCATGCGATTAATTTATTTATTGTTTTTCGCAACAGGCCTATTTGTAATGTAAAATCAGCTCAAGGAGACTTCGTAGAGTAAATCACGGGACAAATGGGAGACTTGAACTTGACCTTTTTTTATCTTGAGATTTGAATGGTTAAGAGATTGATAGGTTAAAGGTTAGCATGAATAACGTTTTGCCTAAAAAATGTTGTTCTTTGACCAGAAGTGTGCATTTATTATGTTTGTATATAAATACCAGCTTATATGCATAACGGTTTGGCGCGCATTCAACAAACCAAACATGTCTGAGTGATCAATGGCATTGTAAACACTGAGCCAGGCCAAAACAACCCCCTGAGGAGTAACAATTTTTGCATGAGATCAGCAGAAAAAGCCCTTATCGGGCTTTTACGGGCTTTCCCTCTGCGCAGGGACGGTATGTGCCTTGCATAGTAATGTCATAATCTATTCTTCATTAAGGCTTAACACAGCAGTTAACATGTCCTTTGATAGGATCACACTGTGCCCTCACAGCAGCACAGAAGAGGCCTGCATGTCAAAGATAAAGCTTCAAAATGCAATAGAGATGGCAAAAATATTTGACGACGCCTCAAAATGCCAGCAGCAGCAACGGCTACAGCTTCCACAGACACTTGATCTCATTAAGAGCTGCGTAATGTTAATTTTAAAGGAGAGCCCTCCATATTCCCCATGTTTCCATGATTCAGTGAAAATGCTGACGTTTGAAGGAGCTTGCCATGAGGTGTCATGTGCTCCCTAGTGGATGGTGCCATCTGGCCTGGTTTTCAGCGGGCTGTTGAGGTCACAGTGAGGGTTCAAGCAGCTGATGTTAAACTGGCACTGTCTTGAACCCCAAACCAGGCTGAGTGTGTGTGGGCAGCAGCACTCCTACACCTACAGTCTGTTAAGTTGCATTCACTCTCTGTGGCAGATGTGGCACGGTGAGTGCCAGACAATTATAGAAAATACATGACTACCAGGCAAATGCAGTGCCAACACGAAATCTCAGTGCTTCAGTAGGAATAAGTCAATTAAGCATTAAGTTGAAAATGTTCATCAGTCCGTCACCAATCAAGTAAAATATGCCTTAAAACATGTGGGGCCACAGCAAAGGATAAAAAAGAACGAAAAATGAATTATGGAGCAAAAGGAATAATAATGGGAGGAAAATGGAGAGTTAAAGAAACTGATCATTTAGAGTGACTACGAGAATAATGGAAACAAGATTAAAATGAGCTCCGTCTCTTTTTGCATACAGGCGCCAAACCAACACGAGCTTTATGTCCCATGCCCTTTTTCTTTCTGCACTTTGTCGTCAAAATTTAACAATCAATAAAATGCTAATACCTTTTGCCATTGTAGCAAAGTGACAACATTAAATGTTTTCTACCACACATAGGGACAGTGCAGCTGCTGGTCAAGTGAGGTTCTCATCTAACAATGTGATGGCATATATAGGCCTCTTGCGATAAACAAGAAATCAATTAATCGCACGACGAATGAAAATTATCGAACTCAGTTTCATTTACCAGCTTTATCGTTCCTTCGTGTCTCTCTCTTTCTACTGAAGACACTGGATGACAAAAGTCTCAACTCCAGTGTTCTTCACTGACCCCTCCCTTTCTCTTTTCTCTTTAAAATCTGTTTCAACCATCCAAAATCACATTTTTGGATCGTTAAAAGCAACTAAGCTGAGAAGCTAAGCTACAAGCTAAGCTAACAGGCCGACCTCTAGAATAAACCTCCATCTTGTCGAGCTCCAAAATTCACGGTTGAAACTCGTAACTTTGCGTAAAAAGTTTTTCTCTGCAAAAAGAATCTGAGAACTTGTTTACTGATTTTTTAAAATTAAAAGCTTTGTGTGACAAATGCTATGCTAAAGAGTTCAAATCACAGAGCGTCCGCCATGTCAGCCCATGTCACGTCAAGGGCTCTCCCTCCCATTTTTCTTTTAGAGACAGCTGCTCAACGATCCATCCTTCATTTTAAACAGTCTTATACTGCCATCAGGTGGTCAAAAAAGTTACTACACTCCAAACAAATCAACATTTCTTCTAAAATTTGACAATTAATTATTGATAAATTTCAAACAATAATATTGTTTATCACAATAATTTCTGAGACAATTAATTGCCCAGCTAAATTTGCTATTGTGACAGGCCTAGGCAAATAACCTACAACAAGTCACCAAAAGTTACGGTACTTGAGCCACGGCTGAATTAAAAACTGATCTGGGGTGAATAAACTTCACAAGTTATCACTTTAAAATGGCTCATGCCTCATTTCTGGTTAACATTTATTTAAAATTTTTAATTCAAGTTGTTGATAGAAGAGCCAACAGTATAAAATGCAACTGTGTGACATACAGCAGCTAGTGTTATTAGAAGTTTTGAAATGTTCTGTACTCAAAGCCATGGCATCATTTTTATTTCAAGGTTGATGAAGGTTCTTAAACAGGATTCTTAATATCTTGATTAATAAGATGAATAATTCAAAAACTCAACACTGAGCAAACTCAAAAACTAAGTAATGATTCTGAATCTTTTCCCTCTGATGGAAAAAATTGTACATTTAGCACTTCACCACATTGTCACTTTATGTAAAACTCGCATTGTTTCACTGTATCGTGTTGCTGGTGTTTAAGTGGGAAATTGATCCTTAAATGAAAATGCTTTTTTAAAGGTATTGTCTTTTTGGTGGGAAAATTAAAACAGCTCTGTAGATCTCTTGACTACATGTTGTGTTTAGCACCTTTCTCAAATACATCTTGATACAGACTAATTAAAGTACTAATCACTCTCTCTCTGATCACATTAAGTCCATAAAAAATACTTCTAACTTCATCAGGTTGGTAGAAGAATCCATCACGGTGTCATGTTTCCACTGCGGCTCAGTGTCATTGATTAACGTAATCAGAGATGCAGCGTAAACCCATAAATGAGTTTGAGATTGACACTCCAGTTTATTAGGCTCCATGCTGCAAACTGTGTGGAGTGTAATTAAAGCTCTCACCCCAGCAAACAATGACACGCAGCAAGCATGCTGTTGTGCTGAGCCTAGCATTATGTTTCATGTGTTTGTGATTTTAATTGTTATTTATTAAAGGAGGCCAAAGGTTTGACCTGTTTTATATAAACCAACCATATACTGTACCCTGGAGGACCAAACTTCTGTTTGTGATTTCCTCTAAACTTTTCATGTTACTGTTTAAATTAATTACAAAATTCTCCGGAGAAAACAAAAAGCATAAGCGAGCTGAAGCAACGAAAGATTACTCATGTTTGTTTTGTGCTCCTCAAAAATCCACAATGGACTACTTTAAAAGGCAAAAGTTGAAGGTTTTAACAAGATCCTGACACTTGTTCTGACCTAAACATCATTCAAAATGTCCCAACAGAGCAGTGTATGCAACATGAATGAATCCTGAATCAGTAGCTTTTTGTTTAAAACTAAAACAAAACCCTGAAACAAAAAACTGTCGGGCTGGTAAGGAAAAGCACAAGCTGTGATATTGTTTAGGGTGTTACAAAGTACCAGCTTTAGCTTATTTATTCCTAATGGGTACTATTGAGGTGTCTTCTTATACTGTATGTATTTTTTTTATAAATTGAATTTATTTTTAATAGCTTGGCTGCTGCTAAAATATATGCTGCTCAGTGTTTTGCATGCCCTTGATTGTTTAAAGTTAGTTAACACAACTTATACTCATAACACACTCTGATAATAGATGTGGTGATGCTTGAATTGATCTAGACAAACTGAAAATATAATTTACAGCTACAAGCTAAAAGACAATAATTGTTTTTGCGCAATAGCACGTTACAGTCCCCTCCTTCACATTTTTTTTTCATGAGGACAATAAATTTTGGGTTGTTTTGTGAGCGAGTACTGTGAGTTTCACTAAAATACAGATACCAGCTGTAGCAGCATAATGTCTGCCTGGACCACTTCCAAAACTTGATGTAAACCCTAGTGTTTGAAACAATGAGTCAACTGTTTAGTTAAAAATTTTCATAATTTTTGAGTGAATGAGCTCTGAACTACCATTTTATATTCAATTACCTCTTTACTAAGTGGCTGTTTTGACAGACTGTTAAGCACCTGTGGATTTCCCTCCTTTCTTTAGAGATGTTGAGCCTAAATCAGATTAGATGTTGGAGCTGTTGATAAGTGGAAAAAGTCCAAAACATTTTGAAGCCTTGGCATTAAGGTTGACCTTTTCTGAATGAATAATAGGTTTATTTCCATTAAGTTACTGGCCCCAATAATTTCACCCTTATTACGATAATGTATTGTAAAGAAAAAAAAAAGACTCAGCTCACTGTACATTTTTGAAAGTTCTTGTTTGATAGCCATAGTAGGCAATTTTAAATAATGCCTCAAGGTTTTGTTTTCCAAAAAGTTGATTTCACAGTTGGTTCTTGAATTGCGTCACAGCCCACCTTTAGCAGCTGAGAATATTGTGAAGCAAAGTAGCGTGCTTCTTCAGCTTGAAACCCTTCCTGTCTTTCATTTGTGAGCTGCTGCAGTCTCTCCAGCTTTAAGCAGGTTGCGGCCATCCCACTCTTGTTTTGTATGAGAGTTATAAGTTAATTTAGCTGTTTCTCAAGATTTATGACCTGCTGTCTTCATGCATAGCAAAATAAAGTTGGGATGAGCGACACATTCAAATATTCTATACTTAATGGTGAATAATGTTACAGACCACCCACGCACAGCTCATGGATATCAGAGGAGTGGAATATTGAGCATGCCCAAACTCAATTTGAAACGCACAGGTGGGAAAATGGCATTTCGAATGCGGGAGGGAAGGTCATCAGATCTGAGGCTGAGAGCGAGCAGATCACAGCTATTTCTCTGTGGCACTGCTGGTGCTATCTATTCAAGATGGTGATTTGGATGGCAAGGGGCTGGCTTCGACAGGTAATCTGGTACAACCATTAGAGCCTGTTAAGTGGCCGGGCCTCAGTGTCACACCTTGTCCATCAGTCTCTATTTGGTCAAACATGGGCTTTCCTTTCCCTTTTAGGTCCCTTCTTTAGTCTAGGTAACAGCTTTGCGGTGCTGCTGACACCCCAAATTGACAACGAGACTAATGCGGTTTAAATGAATGAACTGACCTGCCACATTAACCACCAGCAAACCCCAGCTGTAAAGTCATCTCCCTTCTATCCTGTCATCTAACCACTCAACCTCCACAATAAGGGCTCCTACCGTGGGTCGGTATATAATTGCAAGGGTAATTAAAGGCAACAGGTTCATAAAATTGGGTGGAAATATCAAAGGACTTTAATATCCTCAGATATGAGCAGATTAATGTGTGCTTGATGAAGATGATATGCATTGGCTAGGCTCCAAAAGGATGACACCCTTATGCATGGCATAGTTATTTAATCCAACATATTTTAGTTAAATTATTAGAAGGAATTTGATACTGATTGTGAAGCAATCAGGATTTTTTTTTCAGTTTTGCTTATTGTAATGTTTTCAAGAAAAATAGTAAATCACAAAGAAAAATATTCAGTTTCCCTTATATTTTAAATTTCCCTTCTTTCATGAATATTGTGATTATTTTTCCATGTGAGATGTTTTAGTTGGCAGGAAAACCCATTTCCTTTAAACCGTACAAGACTGAATGATTAAAAAAAAAAAAAAAAAAGCAACCTAGTCCTCAGCAACAGTAAAACAGTGGATGCTAAAGCTTTTTACTTTAAAACATGGCAGCTTTAAATTGAAAATAACAAACAGATAATAAATGAGCTTTTATAACAAAGCAATAGGAAATAGCTTAAAACATAAAAATCAAAGTACAGTATTGGAAAGCGTTACTTGATATTGTTTTGCACACATGAGGAAAAATGTGCAATCAGTCTGGAAATGACCTTTAAAGGCCAATGAATGGGAGGACCACACACCGACTCTAACTTATTGTTAAAATTGCTCTTATAAAGACTCACATTTAAACTGCAAGCAGCACAATCAATCAGGTGCTCTGAAGTAGGTTTCTGTTTGTGGTTTTCAACCAGCAAACTTCACCAATGTGTTGATGGGGGTCACTTGAATGATTTGTTGCTTCAGAAAATGGCTGAAGGTTTTCTTACCAGTCTGCTCCAGTCCAGCTTTGTTTATAAAGCACTATATAAAACCAGACAAGGCCAAAGTGCTTTACAGAGAAATGAACAAGACATAATAGATAAATAGATATATAAAATGAAGAAACAAGACACAAAAAAGGAACAGCACTATAACTAAATTAAAACAATATAAAGTAATTTTAAAATAAAATTGGCATCTTACATGGGGGTGCAAGGCCACAAAGAAGAAATGGATTGTTAGGAAGAGCTTTAAAACAACATTGTAGTGGCCTAATACGTAAAGAGCTACAATATTGAAAGCACTCATTGATTAGGATCAACTAACCCCATACACAGGCAGGTGTACAAATCTGTGATGGCTCCAGGAAGCAAGAGGCAAGTTAAAAAAAAAAAAATATTTTAAATAATTCTAAAATGCATGAAAATTCAGTGGTTTGCAGATTAAATGGAGACAATGTGCTCAAATTCTTGTGCCAGTAATAAGATGGAGCATTTCATACCCTACAGAAATGGGCAATATATGAACCACTAACACACATAAAGTGCATTACAGCAGTCCAGCCAGGTGTTGACAAAGGTGAGAGTTACTGTCTCAAAGTGATGTCTGTAAAAAACTATGTATGAGTCACTCGCTACATCGCGGTTCGTTTTTTGCGGACTCGCTCTATCACAGTTTTTCAAACTAAGATCGGACATGACACAATCGGCAGATTGATGGATGAGCTGCACGATTGGCATGGAATTTTTATTTAAAATAAATTATTTTAACTTATTTAGCACCTGCTGCACCTGTGTGCAGCCCACAGCTGCAGGAGAAGCTTCCTGCAGCGTGTCAGATCTCACGCTTAGAAATTTTTAGTTCCACGGCAAATAATCTCTCGTTAATAAAATTTAATGAGTGGAAAAAATGACTGAAACAGTACACAAGTGGACCGAACCGAACGTGCCGTACCGAAACAGTTCAGTACACCCACGTGTACCGTTACACCACTACTAAGGCTGACTATCAATGGAGACACCACATTGCAAAATTCTAACTTCTGTATTGTGACTTGATTTTATCAGCATTTTTTTTTAAATATATGAAACTTCTTATTTTGTGACTGATTTGTTGTTGAACACCGAAATTCTGTAAAATAATTAAAGATAACTTATTGCAATGTCATAAAACACCCGTCAAAATTTTTTTCAAAAACAAAATTAGCCCAATATTTTTGTCATATTGATGGTCAATTCATCCATAAATAAACATGTAAGCAAAATTTAGGAAAGGCTGCCAACTACCGTGTGCATTTTTGTTTACCTGCAGAAACAGTCAAAGTAACTGCATTTAGGTCAGCAATGACAATGTCTATGAAATAGCCCTTAAGGATGGAAAAAAAATAGATATTTGTATGTATTTACAACCAGATTAAAGTATGCAGTTGTGGTTTTTAAAATTATGATGAAATGATGAAATGGACTTGAAAATGGGGTGAATTCTTTGTGTTTATTTTTCATACAAATAATATACAGTATATATAATCAGTTTAAAATTATAACTGCCCACAGCCAGCCCTAATGTAATCACTAAACTCAAGCTTCCATGTGGTTTTTGGCACACCTTGTGCTTTGTTTACATGGAGCATTTCAGAATTAAATTTCAATACATCTGGAAAAACTACTGATGCAAGCTCTGCAACTGCACCATTTAATGTAGTTAAGGGTAACCTTTTTGTGTTTTATTTTCTAGTTCGCAATGAATATCGTTAAGGTAAACACTAAAGCAACATTTATTTGTACCCACTACATATTCAGTCTGCTTGTGTAATGCTTAGGTTTCCATTGTTCTTGAACTTGTGACTTTAGAAGTACCGGTGCAAAGTTTTTCACGCAATAAGTTTAAATGTTAGGCAGTTTATTTGCTGCATTTTGGACCATTTTAATGTCTTCTATAAGTTTGCAGAAAACATGTAGTCGGGAAAAAACTATCTTTGACATCCCTACTACTTTGTACTTTGCATGCCACTGTAGGAACTTCATTTTTTCTGCTCATATGTGCACGGATGTGCAGGATAAAAGTTTGAGAGCTCCTCAGACTGTAACCAAGTTAAATGAGTGACAGGTGGTAAAAGGTGCACATACATTGTTCGTCAGCAGGAAGGAATGTGATGGCAATCACCTCTTGACGAAACAATTATCCCTCCTCTCAGTCTGCTGCCACGTCTGACACTGAGGGCAAGATGAGAGCCTGTGATCAACTATCGCCTCCATTTTTCTCCCGTCTTTGCTTCTCTCCCTCAGTTTTTGTTCTCCTATTCACCTAGCCATCACTGTAATTAGTGCCTCTGTCATTTGCTCTGACATGGGTGTGCATGTTTTTGTCACAGAGTGAGCCGAAATGTGTGTGTGTTGTGGGGGGGGGGGGGGAAT
>JARVGV010000694.1:11593070-11603660 GCA_031762435.1 Hypsolebias longignatus
CTCCACCCATCCAGCCCTCCATCCATCCATCCAACCATCCATCCATCCATCCATCCATCCACCCATCCATCCATCCATCCATCCACCCATCCACTCACCCACCCACTTACCCATCCATCCACCCACCCATCCATCCATTCATCCATCCATGCATCTATCACCCACCCACCCATCCATCCACCCATGCATCTGTCCACCCAAAAAGTTAATAGCTAATAGTTTATATTGGCTTAAACTCGTATGTTTCTGTGCTAATGTAGCAGGATTGCTGGAATTGTACCCATCTGTTGCGCAACTAGGATCCATTATCAGCAAGTGAACGTGTCAGACATGTAAGGAGACAATGAAGTAAAAAATAAATTCAATGTTCTCAACCACATAGAATGAACTGCTTTGTTATTATTAATCAAGAGCTGAAACGGGAGAGAGGATTTGTGGAAACCTTAAAGAAGGGACTTAATCTATGTGTGTGTGATGTAAATGTGCAGTTACATTAGAAGTGATCCAATGATGTCAGTGTTTAATTTCTTATCTATACGACTCATCACAGTCATCTCCATCTAATCATAGCTTGTTGTGCGGTGAGGTTAGGGGAATCCTTCAGGTTCCTGACTCTTGTTTATATCCAGTAATTCCACTAGCATGACTTAGCAAGTTACTTTAACTTTCAATCTTAGTTTTAAAACACTTAACAGATTTGTATCTTGTCTCTCCATCTGTAACATCTAGTGTTTTTCTGGACGTAGCGTTGTCGGTCTGATTTAGTTCCTGCTTTGTCCCTGCTGTCACCAGCAACACAAATGTTTACAAAAGCTGAGCAGACAGAGGAGAATGCACTAATATCGGAAAGTGCTCCCATCTGCTTGTCTTGAGTTGTCAATAACTGAGTCCACGGCTGAAATTAGAGCCGTCAACAAGTATCCAGGCAGTGCTGTTGTCATCATATCATCCACCCTGCCAGTCTGGCAGTCAGCATTGACAAGAGCCACACGTAGAACGCCATTCCAAAACTCCAAATCACAGATGTTTTGATAACAGTGTTTGGCACAGAAAAGAAACTGTATCCATTAATACAGAATTCACACTGTCTGCTGCCTGGAATCTTTTCCTTGGGGAAAGTAATTGTATTTTGGTTACAATACACCACTTTATGGTGTAGAACAGAAACTGCCCCACTATCAGTCTGTGGGGGTGAGATGGTTCAGACCAGCTGGTTCTGAGAAGTTTTGTTAAACAGGATGCGTCATAGAAACATAGATCATGTAAGCATTTAGAAAGGTACATATATGAGAGGGTATGTGTTGAGTTTCAATACTCAGAGATCACAACATCTCAAACAGCTGGAGTGTAAAAGACTAAAAAGTGATTTTTAACTTGCTGTAACCTTTAGAAAAATAAAAAGAACAAGAGATGATATATATTAAAAAAAACAAAGATTCAAGCTCTTTACACCTTTAACTGAATCCTCACTCCCCCCAATCTTTAAGCCAACACAAGAATTCATCAGAAACATTCGACAGATGGGTACCATTAGCTGGGCCAAACCATTAATAACCATGAAATGTTTTTAAAACTCCAAGATGGCGATAAGTGCAGTCGTCATAAATGATGGACATGAAACCTTCTTTTATGGTTTCCATATGTCAGCCATAATGTTTACAGCATGCCACTTGAAATTTATTTCTTTCCTCGTGGTTTTTCTTACATTACTTCCTGTCCTGGGTGGGGGTTTCTTTTTCTGCAGGGGGACTTTAACACAGAAGCTGATAGTTATATAAATGTAATAGTTTTTATGTTAATTATTTTAGGTTAAGGTGGTGACTCTGGGATGAATTTAGGTTTAAGTCCCTAAATCAGCCACTTCAGACCTATTGATCATCTTGTTTCTTAACTCCAAGTCCCCTTTAATACTGACTGCCTCAACAGCACCCAACCACTCCCCTCCCTCATCCATCACCCCGTCTCTGTGTGGGCAGACCTTCAAATCTTTTATTTTTATCTCCTCGGCTACATCATTTGTCGCTGTGGAGACTTGACGTGTGTGGATTTGATGGCCTGGTGGGGGTTTGGGGTTAAAGAGCTGCAGTGATCACGGGAGTGTGGAAAGCCACCCTGGTGCAAAGCAATCATAGCCGGCTCTCTATCATCCTGCCCCCTCCATCCTACCTCTCTCAACCCATCAGCCCTCAGAGGTGCCTCTTGTGCCCCCTCCATTATTCCCAGCTCACTAGTCAGAAAATTAGGGTAAAACTCGGCAGGCCTTCCTCCTCTCTCCAGCTCCCCTTCTGTCTGTCCTTCCACATTCCCACCTTCCATTTCTCACCCATTACTCCCAGTTCACTGGTTGGTGTATGGAGGGTGACTGTGGGCCAATTCAATCTCGCGTCCCCGTCAAGCCACTCAGTCTCCTGAAGTACCTCAGCCTCGCATCTATATATACCCACCCAGCAAGTTATTGCTGTTTTCTGCGCCTCACACCACCCGTCCCTTCCTCCAACACAGCACTTCCTGTTTTCTTACGTCAGTCTTGCTTTTCTGGACACTCTTCTGACTTTTCTCAGTCCTGTGTCTCAAGTTGATTTCTAAGATGGACTTGTACCAAGAAAGTTCCCCTGTATGACCAGTATGTAGTTTGTAGAGTTATTTTTGTGGCTGTATTTGTGACAACAAAACTAGAGAGGCAACTGTAATGAGTTTGCCAAAGTGTGTATTTTTTGCTTAGTGCTTACATTAGACCAAATTAAACCAGTTTAGTGCATTTACAGCTAAATTTTGCACAAGGGCAGATGTGTATAAGTAATTTCCTGGATGGCTTCGACCTGCCGAACCTTATTGGGTGAGCTAATCTTTACCAGTGCTGCAGTTTTCTTCCTTTTCTTGCATTATAATAACCTGGGTTATGTCTGGAAACATCTCATTTAAAGGAGCAAAGCTTTTGTAACCTGTCTCTTGAAAATAAAGCCTATTTAGCTAGATTAGGTTCTAAGCAACATTTGCATTAAAGGTTGAAGACCTGACCCAGTGAGTTAGCTTTTCACAATTAATGGGATAAAAGAAAAACAATCAATCCTACTTTAGCCAGTTCCTAAATAATCTGACTTGGGACAATTAAAGTAAAACCTGTCATGATAAAAAGAAAAAAGTAAGATTTTTTTAAAAACATCTTGGAGGATAGTCATAATGCAGTCATCCATCTGTCTGTAAATTAAAGTACATTCTCATCTGTTAGTTTTCAAGACTTTTATCAACATTCCAGTTAATGGATGACACAAACCTGCTTTATGGATTCATCTACCTTTGACCCTGTTGGGTTTGTGTTATTTTATTTTTCTTTCAAATTGAAAAAAGTCATTAGGAGAGGAAAACACAAAAGGCAAATCTATCGTACTGCTCATAACAGCCCAACTGAAGCTGTAAATATCTGATTACAGGTCATTTTAGGTTCTTTTTCAGTAGATAATTTATTATTTGGTCCAAAAGCAGCTTTTCAGTCTAACAGTGATGTTTTTGATTAAACTGGATGTTTTAGCTTTTCTTGAACTCGAGCTTAAATTGTGATTTCTGAAAGCCGAAAAGTAAATTTATTCTACGTCTGTAAACTGGGCCACAACTTTCCCTGTGAAAAGATTTAATTCCAGTTTTTTTTTTATATGCTCCAGTTTCTCCAACATTATGCCGTTTGCTGTAAATGTTAGTCGGCAGCAGAAAGAAAAATGAGAATTGCTCGAGTACAAACATCTCTTTGTTATACACTTTTGTAAAGCTACAGTTTATTGTGTAGACTGTAGGCCATCGCTACAATCCTGGACACATGCCATGAGCAGAGGAAACACATGACGTTAGGCAAACATTATATTCTGTAAGATTATGAAGTGTTTCAACGAAGTGCAGGTTTCCTCAAGTCTCTTGTAGGGCTGAGGCCAGATACTGGTTCTGATGCTGAAACTGTATGACTTAAGAATACTAGTATGTATATAGTTGGCTTGTACATTGGTTTACTGCCATGTGTATTTCATGATTTAGGTTTTTCCCAGGAGACCAAAGCCATTTAGATCACACATGTTTATAGACAGAACAGGTTTAACTCAAAGGCAGCTCGGTCACTTAACCTGTAAAATCACCACAATGTGCAAAAGAAATCACCAGGTCTTGTTTCATAATAAAGTTTATTCTATATTACAAATAGTATTTTATTCTTGACTGCAAAATAGGAATGCATTGTATTTACATACACAGGTATACAATTAATTATAACAAAGTTAGAGAAGCTCGCCTTAAATCCCCCAGGTTTGTCTCACTCCATAAGATACTCTTTATCTTTCAAATATGATTTAGTAAAAGTCTTTTCTAGCATGTTGGTAGAACACCTGCGATAACACTGAGCTAGTTTTATTTCCTACACAATGTTAGAAGGTGGAAACTTCATCTGAGCTCCCTACAACATGGTGCAACTACAAGTAGATGACCTCTGGAGGGGAGAGGGATCCGTATTGTGCAGATTCTGTAACGGCAACCAAGGATTGTTTGTGCTACTTCATTTTGGGTGTTTAGGTTTTGTGTTTTTGGTAGTGGCTTTCCTAAAACACAAAAACGACCATTTATCAGTTTTCTAGAAGCAAACAGGCTTATAAATGTATTTATTAAATTAATTGTAGTATCCGTTTTGTAAATGTACAAGTTGTAGACAGCAGATAGAAAATAACTGATAGCTGTTTCAATTGACATAATGGCTTTGTAAGAAGCTCTAGGTGTGTATACTTGTTCATAAAATGTGAATGATATGGTTTATTTTTTTTAATAAAATCAGGTCATGTTTGTTATTTATCCTAGGTACCTTTGTTTGCTATGAAAAAATACATTCCTTTTCTGTCCTGGCTCAGCTGATATGTGCAAAAGTAAATATAATATAGTAGTAGCAGTGTCTTGAAATGAAGATGTTAAAGCAGTACAGACAAATCACGAGTCCAGCTATTTGTTTCGCCTAAAATTCCTAAAGGAGTAACATGACCCAACGTATTGAGGGAGAGGAAGTTCACTAGCACAGGAAGCTCCTTGTATGAAAAGAAAAAAACAATATTCTGTCAAGTTTTGTTTCAAAGTTAGTCTTCATGTAATGGTAATGAAAATGTATCTGCCCAACCCTTATACAGTACTGTACTAACAAATCATCTGAAATGAGTGCAGTTTGTGTCTAAAACCAACATCATGTAATGTAAGTGTGGCTGAATTCTGGAGGCAGCAATGTTCTTAGTTTAAGGGGTCAGACAAGTTTCTTATCTTTAAGGTCAAATGGGGAAAATAAAATCTTAGGAGGACAAGAGGTCATTTTCCGACCCAAGAAGTTTGGGAAAACTAAAACCAAACAGGTCGCACTGTAATGAAGGACGTGATAGATAATTTAAACTCCCTAATAGTTTTAGAAGTAGATAAATATCTTTGAGCAAGGCAGTTTCATTTCATACTATCCAAACAGGTCGGCATGCAAAGCTCTATACGTTTTATTCAACATCTACCATTTGACAAAACTGTGGGCATGAACTGCAGCAGGGGCTAAACTTGATAAAGGTTCCACCTTCAACAAAAGTTTTTCTTACATGAACGATCCACGTTTTCCGTCTGGTTTCTTCCAAGCAAAAGAAAGATTAAATAACACATCCACATAATCATTGCAAGGCTTAGTTTTCTTGTTTTTTTCACTATTTTTTTAAAATAAGTTTCTTAAATGGTTTACGTTTTACATGCGCTTAAAAAGCCAATAAAGGACCCAAGGTGGACCTAGGGCGGTCTTCACACATTCACATCACCACATGGGGCACGTTGTCAAGGCAAAAGAAAGGGCAGAGGTCAAAAGGTACGGCGGGCGCCTCGGTCATCTTTCAGTCGCTCTCTCCAGCAAGTTCTTTATATCTGTGATGCTGACGTGTTGCTCTGCTTGACCCGACTTTATTTTTTCCTTTTTTCTTTAAGGAGTGAAGAAGGCCGCCCCCTGCAGCCACTGAGGACAACTACATCAATACAGAAAAGAGTGCTTCCACAGCTCTACACTCAAGAGTTGGGGTTTTTGCTGAATGCATTTAGCTACCATCTCCAACGCTTGTGCAAAACAGATGTGCTGTCAAGTCAGGAGCCGGACGAAAGTGTGAATGGTGTGCCGAGAGAAGGAGAGACCCAGGACGATGGAAAGAGAAAGGAGCATCATATCACATCGTCCGTAAAGCCCCCCATCTCAACACACTGAGGTAAGAAAACAAAATCACACAGGCTGTTTGAAGTTTCAGTCACAATATATATTTTTGTACTAGAAGTTGTTGTCTTGTACATAGTCCTTTTTTTTGTCAGTTCCTCAGTGGCACTTTATAAATACATTTTGACCATTTTGAAAATTTCAAGCTCCTTTGGTTTTTGGCTGACCAGCTAAGTCCATGTCATTCAATTTCTCCCACATCAAAGTCTTTAAAAGCAGAACATCCTGGGACAGAGGTGCTACTCCAACAACAGAGCCCCTGTAGGTAGCAGCTTCTCTGGCTACACTATTTTGACCCATTTATTCCTACTGATAAAACAGTTTCTAGTCCTGTGTCTCAGTCAGCTCTTGCCTTTACCTCCTAAGGGATGGTGTGCACATCTGGGCAGTCGGGATCTTGGGCAGCTGCTGATTTGTGTCAGTGTTTGTGTGTGTGCTTCAAAAGACCATCGCAGTAGCAACACAAGATTGGAAGAGACTGCTGTGGTTGTTTGGACAACACTCTCCCAGAGTTGGTTGTGTGCTTTTTACAGAGGGTCCAGCTCGGGCGGGGCTTTAGCTTAATTTTGCAGTAGCCACATGAAAGCACGCTGGGCAGGTGAAAAGTTGATATGAGCTAAAGGCTGGGGATGCTCTGCTTTAGTGTCTGTCCTGTTCCAGTAAGGTTGAGGAGCAATAATCCTTTCCTTCCCCCATCAGTGTTTTTCTTCAATACGACTCCAGCTACATTGAAAAAAACAAAAACATTCTAGGTTTGCCCGGACTCGTCACACATTTTACAGATATGTATGCTTTTTTTTGAGGGTACAGTGTAAACGTGGCAAACCATCCTTGCATTGTTTTTTTTTTCTTCTTCCAGAGGTGTTCATTTGGCTTGCAGTCATCACCTTTGATGTTTCTACTTGCGTCCATATGTTGAACATAGAACTACAATAAACCAAGCTAGAGACGGTTTCGTCTCAACTATTCTATTTTTAAAAGTTCAACATATGGACACTCATTGTGGTTTTCAAAGAAGTACCATCAGTGTAAATTCTTAAAGGCAACATAAAAATGTTTTTCCCTTCTTTATTCCCAGCAGGGGGTGTGCGCCAATATGGCTAACTTTCCAGCAATCACCGTATGAAGCCCCCCCCCCACCCCACCCCCTGTGCTGAAGCTGAAAGATGTCCCATGTTTCTCTGAGAGACACCAATCTCAGCTGCTCGCCACCTCTCACATATATTCAGGTCATCTA
The DNA here is from genome assembly GCA_031762435.1 of Hypsolebias longignatus. Taxonomy (NCBI): domain Eukaryota; kingdom Metazoa; phylum Chordata; class Actinopteri; order Cyprinodontiformes; family Rivulidae; genus Hypsolebias; species Hypsolebias longignatus. The sequence continues at coordinate 11,600,552 of JARVGV010000694.1, forward strand.
GTTTATGCAGCTGAGTGGATGAGGAAAACAAAAATATCTCTCAGGGAGGAGGAAGCAGAAAAAAGGTTGAGGAAGAAGTCATCTCTAAAAAGCAGAAGGCGGAAGTCATGTGACGAAAAAAGATGGGGACAGGTCTTCGCTCAGGCACGGCTCGGTTTCTGACGGGGTCTCTTCCCAGTGCACCCTGGGAAGTGCGGTCCTCAGCTCTCCAGACTCATGAAGGCCACCACCTGCTCCAGCTTGAAGGCCAGCCTCTGTTTCCTGGCTGTGTCATCCTGCTCCAGTGCACACACAATCTGCCGGTAAACACACACACACACAACATGATCACTGAAATGCACTTTAAATTTGTCTGTTAGTTTATGATCTAATGAAATTAGAAGTGTGATTGTACTGTGTTTACTGCCATAACTGAAGGTACAGAAATGGCCAAATTTGTCCTTTTGTTGAAGGAAGAAAAAAAAAAAAAAAAAACTCATAAAAGTCACTGAAATAACTTAAAACTGACAGAACAGTTAAATACCAGCTCAAGAAAATCATTGATTTATCAGATTTTAATAAAAAATAATGAAACTGGCTTTGACAAAAAGGATGATACCCATAACCTAACATTTTGATATACCTTTTGAGGCAATCGAGCAATTTCTTTAACTCGCTGAGATTTCACCTGTCTCTGGTTTGAAGGGTTCCTTCTTCAGACCTTCCACAGATGTTCTGTAGGATTTAGACCAGGGCTCTGAAGGCCACTGCAGAATAGTCCAGTGTTTGATGAGTCATTTTAGTTTGTGTGTTTTGGATCATTATCTTGTTGAAGCATCCACAACCTGTAATTGACCAAGCTTTCTGGGAAGCTCATTCACTTCACAATGCCTTTATGTGTCTGATGCAGCCTCAGAACAGAGTGTAGTCCTCTCAGTGTTTCACTGCAGGGTCTGTGAACAGAGAGCTTGTTGCCAAAAAGGTCTAGTTTTGTCTCATCTGCTCTAAGAACATTATTCCAGTAACTTTGTGGCTTGTCAAAGTGTAAATTCCAGTTTGGCTTCTCTCCTCAGTCATCGTCCATTAAGTTTACTTTAGAAGAACCAGTGATTGATGGTATGATCTGACACTGATATTCCTCGACTTTGGAGTTTATTATTCATACTTGTCTTGTGACCAAGTCCAGGGAGATTGTCTACTTTTCTGTGGTCCTTAAACTTCTAAAAATGTGCAGCTATAGTCCCAGGAACTTCAAACTGTATGGAGATGGTCTTATGCTCTTTACCTTTGACCTTAGCTTTAACTATGTCAAAGTCAGTTTAATTAGTTTATTTTTTAATTACTTTTGTCAGTTTCAAGGTATTTTAGTGAACTTTGTGTTGTTTTTCTTAACCATATGGATGCAGTCACCTCTGATATTATCAAAGTCATTTGTTTGAGATTGAATTAAAAAAAATTATCCTCCGTATAACAGTATTTTAGCTTATGGGTCTAAAAAGGTTTAGACTAGTTTTACTTGAGACCACACTGTAATGGTGTTCAAAAAAGAAAATAAACGTTATTAACACTTTCAAGCAAGTGGAGGGTAATGTGTAATTTCAATAGGAAAACATTACTTGTTTTTAAATTAAACTTAAATTCACAACCATTTAGTTGTTTCAGCCAGTAGTGAAAGGGTTCAGAGCACATCTGTGTAAAATATCAGGCAGAGGTTCAGTTAACAGCTGGACAAAGACCAAAAGACATTTCTAGTCTTAAAACTACTCCATGATCAAAAAACTAATGAGGTTAATGTAAACTGACGTGTTTCCACTGAAGACAGTCTGATTACAAGTTTCACTCTGATCATTACTAAAGTGGTAAGAAATTCTAAACTTTAGTTTTTTACTTCTCATAATTATCACTTTGCAGTTGTTAATCTTCACACATTCCATTTTGTGATAAATACTGGCAATGTGTTACAATTTATTTGTCTGAATGACAGTTTTTGCTTTTGTTGAGCTGGTTCTGCTCATCTTCCCTGATTAAAAAAAACCTCCGCCTGATATTCTACACCTAAAATACTTTGAGTGATTTCATAAAACAAAATTAATTCACAAATATTTACTCTTCTTAGACTGAAAGAAATACTGCGTTGCATACCTCCTCAGTGTACTTTCCCACATAGGAGTAAATTTCACTTAGTGAGCTCATAGTGTTAAACTCATTCATGTGCATCCGTGACTGTTCTGCCAGGTAGGCGTTCATGTCCTGGTCACTGATCGCTGGCATCTTACCAATGTCTGAGTAGTACCTGTTAAGACAAGAGAAAGAATGAATCGAGGCACAAACACTTATACCCACTTCCTAATAACATTTCTGTCTTGCACAGATGCTGCATATGTGATTCATGGAGAAGTGACCAAAATGATGTCGTTGGAGGCCGAGCTGCCTAGGATTTCAGCTTGAAACATCACACAGCGCCACAGAGGTAAAGGTAATCAGTCACTGTCAGCAACAGCTGTGTTTCCCCATATCAGCTATGTTAATTAAAGCTGCTTATTAACATATTAAATTCCTGTAGCAGCAGCTGCTTTAGGACAGGTCTGGTGGCTGCCTAGATAATTCTAGAGGAGCATGTAAATTGTATTTTCACATAAAATCCCATTAAGAGGAGATGAAACTGAGTTATTTTGAATCTTAGTCACATGAAAATATAATATGTAGTTGAATTGTTTATTTTACAAACCCACACATTTCTAAAGCATGAAACTAATTATCAATGTACAGATTAGGTGCCACATGTTATTGACTGGAGACCTTTAACTCCCACATCAAATACAAATGAAGAGAAGAATAATTCTCTTTCCTGCTTTCTTCCTCAACATAAGGTGAAAGAATCTATCAATCACAGGTTGTTCAATTATCTATCTATCTATCTATCTATCTATCTATCTATCTCTACCACTCTCTCCTCTACCTCTCTCTCTCCTCTATTTCTCTCTCCACCTCCCTCTCTCTCTCTCGCTCTACCCTCTCTCTACCCCCTCTCTCGCTCTATCTCCCTCCCCCTCTCTATCTCCCTCTCTACCCCCATCTTTACCTCTATCTCTCTCCCCTCTCTCTACCTCTGCCTCTCTCCACCTCCCTC
>JARVGV010000694.1:11611723-11629901 GCA_031762435.1 Hypsolebias longignatus
CTTATACGGAGGTGCGACTTGTTTATGGATTTTTCCAAATTATTGGACAAAATTGGACAATGCGACTTATACGGCGGAAAATACGGTATATGAAATGTCCCAAAATGCCTACAAGCAGTCACTCGGGGCTACAAATAAGAAACTAGTTTTTGTTTACAAGTACATTCAGATCTGCAGAACTTCCACTCACCAGTTGCTCTTCCATGTGTGCCGCACATGTGGGTCATGGATGTTGTGTTTGTCGGCCTGCTCGTCCAGGAAGTCGAACATGTATTTGATGGCCAGAGGCAGGGCGCTGCCTCTGTGGGCCGTGCTGAAGATGGTTTCAAACAGATCATCGACAAACTTCTGCAACGTTCCCTGGAGCACAAAGACCAAAAGTAAAAACTTGGCACATCTACGTTTTCACCAGATTATATCTATAAAGGATTAGTATTGATCACAACACACACGGTAAATCTGTCACTGTAATACATTTTCGGACACTCCACTGATTAATGTTGCTCTAAACTTGTGAGATTATGAGTTGTGCAGTAAATTTAATTTAATCTCCACTCCGATTGTGCCCGACAAACATCTCACAGCCCTGGCCCGCAGATGTGCTTACAGCTTTGATGGAGGAAATTGTTATTTCACAGCTGACTTTTAATAATATCTGGGAACAGGAGGTGCATCTTCTAAGCCTCTTTGTGCTGCCGGATTAGCTCCCACTGCACCATTGACCCTAATTTGATTTAATGTTGGCGACTTTAAGGAGGAGGAGACGAGAGAAGAGAGACGGAGTGAAAAAAAATCTAATCCTCTTGTAAAGAACAAGTTGATAGGATGCACGGGAGGAAGTAGGAGCGAGGGATGGAAATGAAACGACAGGTTTCCTATCAGAAAACGAGGTCATCGAGTGTGGCAGATGAGGTGCGTACAGGCACTGGCAAATAAAAATCCAATTTGGGTGGAGCGGATAACTGAATCACAGAGGAGAGGTAGAAGAGAATCCTGTTAGTCCAACAATCAGGAATTTTATTCTAATCTGGCCTGAATTACAGATTCCTTGTTTTTTAAGAACATGGGATCTCATATTTTTATTAAGTCTGCCTGCTCCAGATTGACATTCTGCACTGGCTGCCAAGGAAACGCTGCGTGTGCATTCATATGCACACGTCATCCATCTCAAGGGGTGCACCAGTATCAACACTGTCATCATCACAGGGTTCTCTTGTTCCCCGGTGGAGCTGTACACAACCAACACAACCCCCCTGCAACCATCCACCCTGCCATTAGACTGCATCTAAACACAACGTGTCATCTGGTTGTTTTGGTGCCGTCTGCCTCGACAATGAAATGCAAGGAAAGCAAACAATCACATTGTTGGTGGGACGTAGACAAACTCTTCTGTGTAGAAGTGAGACAGTGCAAGTCCTCCCTGTGCCACTTCACTGAAACAGATGCTGTTCCCTCGCTCCACGCCTCCGTGATGGAGCTAATACGAGACATAAGCGGCGTTGCCAGGGAGAGGTATTTATTGGCAAGGTGGAAGCCAAATGCAGTCGATTACATTGCCCGTCTGCCTAATCATTTCTCACCAAGAGAGATGGCCGGCCAAGATAAACTGGTTATTTCACAAAAACAATCCATCTTAAAAGGAGATGTGCAGTCGACAGTCAGAACTCTGGAGCGGGACAAAGAGCTGGGAAATAATGCGACTCTCAGAGGCGACACGTGCATGTGCGAAGGGCTGTACGATATGTGTCATGGTGACAGCTGGCTTCTTTTTATTCTGCAATCAGCAGTTTATTAGTTTGTCTCATATGCTGCTGGTTATATCTGGTGTCACAGTCACACCTACTATACCGTTAATTGATTACCCAATTCCACCAACACAACTGTCCAGTAGTTGTACTCAATAAGGCAGTAATGTGAATTTACACAGCTACAATATGTAACACAGCTGAGCTGAAAATAAATAAAATATGAGTGAATCAATCACTCAGCATGTGCAAATCACTTTGTGTTTTATTGAGGCTGTTTGAATAAACGTGATCAAATGCAGTACCTGATATGCTTGGGAAATGTTTTTTATTAGTCGTCAGAGATTAAAATAAACACCACCTATCATGTTTAGTTGATTGGGAACTAGTTTTTTTTTAATTATTTTTAAACTAACTACAATACATGTCCTATATTCTGAACTGTGAATGTTTGAATCATGTGTGTGTGTTTTCATTTAAATCTATAGTAGGTATTCAGAATTGGAACATAAATGGATACTGGAGTCTTAATTCAAGAGAAATGGGCTCAGTCCTTGAGTTGTAAAAGCTATTTCTGCTTCAGTTTCATGAGCTCGCAAACAATTTGAATTTGTACTTTAAGATTTTAAGGTCGGCTACACCTGCAAACACACAGTGCTAATTGATGTAGCTAGCTGTTCATCACAATGCATTCCAGATTTAATATTTTATCTCACGCTGCCATTTATGATGCACATAAATAAGTCAACTGTTTTCTTTTTTACAATACTAAGAAAAAAATAGTTCTGACTGAAACATTTTCATTGTGCAGCTGCATCCCTTCTACACTTTTCACCTGATGAGTTTTGTCTGGATGGAAAAAAGGGACACGATGCTTTAGGAGTGCATTCTCAATTTACTTCCAACTGTTGGATCAAAGACACGTTTTCCATCTAAACCAAATTAACTACAGTTTTCTTTAAACGCGGAGGCTATTGTCACAAGGCATTCAGATTCATTCATCAACATTTCTATTTGTCATATTTTGTTGCTACCCTCACTAGCTCCATGGCACTTTTCCTCTTTATCTGTTTTGATATGCTGCTGCATCACTGCAACAGTAATGAAAAAAGAAAATAAACAGACATTTCCGTTTTCCTTTCTCCACCTGAGGGGATAGAGGAATATATTTGAATAATCTTTTCCACTGAGATGATTCATTCGAAGTAATTGTGAATATTTAAATAAATTGAGGATTTTCTGAGTCTTTAGAAGAACAAGAGATGAAGGTTGCGGTGACCTTTAACCTGCTGAACTGGCTCAAGCCATATAGGAGGTGAAGATAATATGAGAACATTTTCTGCTAACTCATATTCGTCCCACACTGCTAAAAAACTGATTTCATATTAAAACCTGTCCGGGTAATGATGATTATGAAATGTAAGATCTTCGTCAGGAATGGCTCACCTTAGTAGCCAGAAGTCGTGTCAAGTAGATCTCAGAGACCATCTTGCTGCCACGATCACCTTCCTTCTGGTCTCCGTGCTCATGGTTCTTTACCAAGTGCCAGACCTTCACCCCGCTCTCCAGATCCGGAGTGATCATGGGGGTGCGGGAGCGCATGCTGTCTGGGCTTCCAGTGTACTTGATCATGTTCTCTGTAGAAGAACAAGATGGTTTCATTCATTTCATGCTGGAACAAGTGATAAAAATCAGAAAGTTGAAGAGCCACACTGTTTGCTTCCTGGTTCTGCCAATCCACCAACATCCAGGCACAGACCGCACAGACCTAACCGAAGACTCGAGCGTAACCTGCATGTCAGCGTTAAAACAGCTCTTTGGCCTAAGGCTTGTGTTTGACTCACCTGGCAGATTGGCTATGAAACTTTCAGAAAGTCTGCATGGTTAATTTTTCATAGCTTCTTCTCCAGCTGACAAGATATTGTATTGGCAGCTGACAGAAAATCGAACAGGCGTCAGACTAGATGAAATATGTATGGCCCACCCAGTGGCCAGAGCGGCAATGACATTTCCAAACACATGGCTCAATGAATGTTTACACAGTGTGAAAAAAAATTGATCAGTGGGTGCGGTCGCGGGGGTGTGTGATTTTTACACTGACAGAAATCAATCTGGCCAGAGAGACGAGCAACAAGGCTGTACGGAGGAACATAAAAACAAACGAGTAATGTATACCAGCAGCTCCCATTTGATCACCATCTGATCAACTGAAGATACTCGTCTCATTTAGCTGCAGCTTCATTACCAGAACATCATGAATCAATGATTTAAGACGGTTTGGGGAAGTCAGGGACACACAAGAGCAGAAGTGGGCACCTTTTTACACCAAAGGGCCACGTCAAGACATTTGAAGCAGTCAAAGGTCCACACACAGAACTGAAAAACACAGTTTCTTTGTGACAGATAATCTAAAAGACCTTTTTCAGGCTTTTTCTTATTGTAGCATCGTTAGCAGGCTTTATAAAACATGTCTTTTCAATATCCTTTACGAGTGAGAGACATTCTGTAAACTGGCTCGTGTGACATTATGACATGTTGGCAGAAACATGTAAAACATACTTATATATTTGTGTTTCTAAGTCTTTAAGGTTCAGCCTAGTTCTTGAAACACAATGACTTAAATAATGTTTTGTTTTTTAGTTTTGCGTCAAATGTTTAATTTAAATTTACTTAAGTCTCGTAAATAAATTGCTAGTTTTTTTAACAATCTTTATTTAAAAAGTTATTATTATTATTTAACAAAGAATATTGGGGGCCTGATGGAGTCCAACAGCCACTTTTGGCCCTCGGGCCTTAAGTTGCCCACATCTGCACAAGAGGAATAAGAAGAGTCTTTTCTAACAATCTTTTCACACTTTTTGTCCATTTTTTTCTTCTGGTTTCTTTTAACTCAGCACAGTTTTCATGTTGTGCTTATTTGACACTTTTGTCATAACTTCCTCCATGTCCACCCTTCACCCAGCTTCTTTGCAGGTACTCTGAATTTACCTCGTCTTGATTTACCTAGACTGAGTTTGCTGTGGCTCCTCAGACTGAAGAAGTCCTTTGGATGAAGGACAAAACGTTTCAGTAAAGAAACTGCTCAGAGGACCTGGCTTAACGTCGTTGGATTTGTTACCTGGATTATTGAGCATGAACTTTGCTGTTCGTCTTGATTGTTATTACTTCACCATTACTCACAGAGTTCAGTCATTAAGTGTTGAAGTGCATCACCTTTAAATGTGAAAGCAGTCCCACAAAAACAGATATTAGTGGCTTCTTTTCTGGTGTTGCAACACTCAAGGCAACTTGGTGGGTGTCATTTGGTGACCACAAGGTGAGGTGAGCCCATATGGAGATGCTATATAATGCTAATAATGTGGCACCACATTCCAAGTGTCTGAAGTGTTTGTGACCAGTGAGGTAGCTCTTTGATCATAGTCTAACTTGATGGTTTTGCAGGTTCAAGGAGAGGTTGAGCAGACGGTCAGGCGGAGGAGACACTGGCACAGAGAACGATGAGAGGACACTTTAAATCTCAAGAGGCCTGAACAACCAGGATAAGGGTCTATTTGGTCTCTTTATATTGTAGAAACCCTTTCAACTACTCTAATTTGTGTCTTGTTTTTCTTTATCTGATGCTGTAGACACACAGAGGCCTCGATCAAGCTTCTACTCCTGCAAGATCCACATTATTCCTATTCTTTTTTTTTTTTCCCTTCCTTTCTTATTATTGCATTTTAGAAACCCAATTTACTGCCATGTCTGTCTGGCTGATGGATCATTTCTAAATTTTATTTCTGCCGATAACAATAATTTTATAATAATTTTCACTCAAAGTGTGCATGACCTTGAAGCCAGATGACCAGAGCCACAGAAAAGTCAGTGAAAGTGGAAAAAGTAACTTTCTTAAATGTCATACTGGTTCAGTTCAGTGTTCACAAGTTTAAGTTCTTGATTGTTGGCTGATTTTAACAAGACTCAACCTTTAGCAACCAACAGACAACCAGAAGTCCCTCGTTTATCGTGGGGGATCTGTACCCTGAAGACCTGCGATAAGTGAAAAACTGCCAAGTAGGAATAGTAGTACAAGTAGGAAGTAGAAGTTTATGTTTTATATATATATTCCCACATTGCAGTTTTGCACTTACAGCGGGGTGTTCAGGGTACAGATCCCTCGTGATAAACATGTGATACTGTATATTTAAAGCTGAGCAGAAGCCTGACTGCTCACCATATTTGCTCGCAGAGGTTCTGGACACCGTGGAGTTATTTACTGAGTTATAGGCTGTCACTTGCTTGGGAACCAGGGCCATCACTGCATTATCAGGTGCCTGAAAACAGAAAAAAAAAACAAAAAAACATACATTTCAAATGAGTCCTCATGACACATGTTTATTTTGTGGTTTTCATTTCAGTGGAGTTTCAACACAGAAAACATGTCATTGTGTTGGTGTAATTTTCTACATTCCCTTTCATCTTTTCTGGTTGAGTAAACAGAGAACGTGTTATTACCTACATGCTCTCTGCTCAGCCCACACATGCCTCCAGTGACTGGCAGGAGTGAAAGTTTAACAGACCAGGGCAGAGGCCTGTGCGAGAGGGGACGTCCCACAGTCTCTATTCAATAATACCTTCTCTCTGGGGCTGGGTGTTTGAGTGTGTTCATTAAAACTGGAAGTAACAAGCAGTGTGTGGATTTGTGCTTTTGCGTAAATAGCTGTGTACAAAAGAATGTACGATGAAGTCAATCTTGCACTTGTCAGCCCAAATGTATTGAATTAATACATCTGGGATGAAGACTTTTACACACGTACACGCCATTTATTATTTTCTCTCTCTCCCATATTCAGACTATGCTTCAGGGTTAATTGAAGTGATCTTGATCAGTATGTGGGTGGATGGGACCACCAGGTCTTAGTTTGCATATATGTGTGCGTACAAGAGCTGAGGCTTTATTAAAATTGTGTCATTATTCACCCCCACCTCTCAATCTGTTCCTTATGCATAATGTTTATATCATTGTCAGCAGGAAGCCCAGAGGGCAGAACTTGTTATTCCTTTGTGGGGATCCCAACAACTCCCCAAAACCCTCGAGTGTTCTCCTCGATAACTGCTCTTATACGTTGAATTGATAGAAAACGAGCTGTAGGACATAATGACGTGAAATAGGAGGGGCATTAGGAAATAACGTTTGGAAAATAAAGACACGTTTTTAGTTTTAAAGCAAACAGCAACTGATGTCTGAGAGTTTCTTTGTTTACATATTTTTGGTCCATCAAGGTTAAATTGCCCTTTCTTTCCCCAGCCTGAAAAAAAATATGAATTAGTTTCAGTCTTCATTATCTTATCTCAGATTCAAATCAGCTCCCTAATCCATTCCACCCACGACTCGTAGTCCCAGCCTGTTGACATTCGCTGCTGACATTTAATTTAGGCACCACGCAAATTGCACTTGGAGGAGACAGTCACTCCTTGCGTAGCTGCTTGAATTAATAATAGCAGGTCAGGATTTTTGTGTTTGCCTGAAAGGATAGTTAGTCCTCAAGTGACACAAAACGCCTGCAGAGGTGTGTGTTTTTTCTCTGCAAAATGCATTAACAACTTCATTAAGTAAACTATGTTGATATTTTGTGTTTTTCTGCAGACTTCTATTCAGGCAGTTCTTTTTGGTCTCAAGTGTACAAGTCTGACGTCTGAAGTGTGACTCTATCTACACCAGAATCACAAAGGTGACATTAAACATCAGTTTTAATCTCACGCTTTATGAATAGTGTCTTTTTTCCTGATGTACGCGGTTTAATTTATTTTTGAACAGCTTTTGTTGTAGTTGTCTAAAAGTTGTGTTCTTGTCTAAGACCTCAAGTATATAACTGAAAAATGTATTTCGTAGTCTTCAAGAAGAACCCCTGAAAGATAAGTGAAAGAGCATTCTCCATATTAGTCCAAATTAGTTCGCGGTCAGTAAGCACAACCAGAATTAACAAATATGGTGCACCAGATTATAAGGCTCACTGTTGATCTTTGAGAAAATTAAAGGATTTTAAGTGCGCCTTATAGTCTGAGAAATACGGTAAATTTCAAATACTGTATCAGAAAATATATAAACTTTTGTATAAGAATCAAATAGAAGTTGTCAATTACAAACCTTAGTTTTGTTTGAGGCCGCTTCTAATAAAGTTTTTTTTTTTCACGCTACTTAGAAAGCACATATTACAAGAAAATAAACCAACACCATACCTGAATAAATATTTTGTTAATGAAGTTTGGTATAACGGGTGTGCAGTCGAGATAAAGCAGTTTATTTTTGAAAATACAGTCAGTATCGTACCTGATAGTGAGCCAGCATGTTCAGTCTCTTCCAGTCACCTTCAATCTTTGTGGTGATGTCTTCGTCTTGCAGGATCATGCGCTGTCCTCTACCCTGACGCCACTCTGCAAGTGAAATAAGAAATAATACTTTCTTCACTAACCACATTCCCACAGCATCACTGATGGTTCCGACTTTGTGCTCTTGTTTGTTTTGTCACTTGAGAAAATACAGTTTCAATCCCGTCTGTCTATCAAGACGTCTCCAAGTCATGCCACAATATTTGGTGTACCAGCAGACCTCTGGGAGAAGAAAAAGTACATTTTGGTAGTTGTCCTAATGAAAGAGTTTTACGTTTGGGAATAAGTTGTGCTTTTCAACCAAAACAAAATCTGAGACAGTAGAAATGAAATCCAAAAGTGTATATTTGCAGTCCTAATAAATGATTGCAAGTTAATAAATGTTGTTCTTTTTCAAAATTTGTTTTGTTGTTTAAAATTTAATATGCCAAGGCAAAGAACAAAAACAAAAGTCTGTTATGAAAATATATTTATTGATCCACTTCCTTGTACATTGCAAGGTTTTCGTACAATATTATTTTCCTGTACACTTCATATTTCCTTATTTGACTGTCATTGTGAAACTGAACATTATGTTAAGTGTGATACTGGTCGTTCCGTGACAATCTATAAGGATTGGAGCAATTTGTGTGGGTTGAAGCAATCTGTAAGGGTTGGAGCAATATGTGTGGATTGGAGCAATCTATGTGGGTTTTAGCAATCTATGTGGGTTGGAGTAATTAATGTGGGTTGAGCAATCTGTGTGGGTTGGAGCAATCTATGTAGGTTGGAGCAATCAGTGTAGTTTGGAGCAATCTTTGTGGGTTGGAGTAATCTATGTGGCTTGGAGCAATTTGTGTGGGTTGGAGCAATCTATGTGGGTTGGAGCAATCCATGTGGGTTGGAGCAATCTGTGTGGGTTGGAGAAATCTGTGTGGTTTGGAGAAATCTATGTAGGTTGGAGCAATCAGTGTAGTTTGGAGCAATCTTTGTGGGTTGGAGCAATCTATGTGGCTTGGAGCAATTTGTGTGGGTTGGAGCAATCCGTGTGGGTTGGAGCAATCAGTGTAGTTTGGAACGATCTGTGTGGGTTTGAGCAATTTGTGTGGGTTGGAGAATTCTATGTGGGTTGGAGAAATCAGTGTGGGTTGTAGCAATATATGTGGGTTTGAGCAATTTGTGTGGGTTGGAGAATTCTATGTGGGTTGGAGGAATCAGTGTGGGTTGGAGTAATAATTGTGAAGTGGAGCAACCTGTAAGGGTTGGAGCAATCTGTGTGAGTTGGAGACGTCAGGGTGTGTTGTAGCAATCAGTGTGGATTGTAGCAATTTATGTGGGTTGGCACAATCTATATGGGTTGGAGAAATCTATGTTGGTTGTAGCAATCAATGTAGGTTGGAGAAATATGTGTGGGTTGGAGCAATCTGTGTACCATAGGTTGGCAGATATGTTTATCACCCTCCACATAACTGTTTTTTCCTCTCAGTTTGTATTCAAACAACTGATGTAACTGTAACTGATGTAACTGTAAATGGTGTAACTGTAACTGATGTAACTGTAACTGATGTACTGTAACTGTAAATGATGTAAGGTAGAGACAGCTCAGAAGTGATGCCAGCAGAACGGGCAGACTAAAACTGATAGTTTGACTTTCTGTGAGACTGCCTGTTCTCTCATATGACGTCAAGTTAAAGATTTGATGAAAACTATACCCAACTGTAAATCAGTTTTTTCTATGACAATCTGATCTTTATAAAAAGTTTCTAAGTTATATTTGGAAGTGACTTGAAATATTGTCTTGACTGGATTTCTTCATCTTTTTTAACTCGGCACACTGTCATATAATCCAGTGCTGAGTTGTTTGCTAAAGACTGAAACCGATGCCACAGAAACCTGGTCAGACTCAAATATTTTAGTTTCCGCTGGCTGTTTGCAGAGTCATCAGTACAAAGTGGAAGGAATCTAATCTTGAAAATATTTAAAAAACTTGATTTGCTGCAGTTTCAACATAATCCTATGCTTTGTTCATACATGTAGCAATCAGTTCTCACAGATATTGAATAATTACATTTTTTAAAAAATATAATTTTAACTTTTTAGTACCTGATAGTAAAAAAAAAAATCTACAAATGTTCTAAACAATCAAATGAAAGCATTTTCTTTATTCTAATCAGTTTGTCAAAAATAAAATAAAATAACATTTTGGGTCCAACTGTTTCTTGATCTATTTAGTTTTTGTTTGGTCTTTTTAAAAATGATTTTCTCATCAAGGCCCTGTGATGGACTTGCGACCTGTCCAGGGTGTCCCCTGCCTCTCACACAGTGACTGCTGGACATGGGCACCAGTGACCCGAAATGGAAGAAACACATAAAAAGATTATTATTTATTTTCTCATCATTTCTTATAAAACGACCCTGGAAAATTCAAAAGGTGGAGAAAACAAATCATAAAACCTTGTGTTTCTGTAAAAGGAAGGATGTAGAGTTCAAACACGCTCGCATACAAAATGAGCTAAATTAATCACAAGCTCCATTCTTCTTAGAACAAAACTCATGGTGCAATCAATATGTGTGATTACAGTGGCATGCCCACAGCTTTTACACTTCCTTTTGCATCTGCAGCGCCAGCCTTTATGTTCCACTTTTTGAGCTTATTGGTCAAACCTTCATGTGCAGCTTCAAGCTTTGTGCCTTTACAGCTCGTACAATTGTGTAAGGAATTTGAATAGAAGCAGGTTTTTGTGTCACAACAGTATAAAATGTTGCAAAAGGTTGTAACAACTGCTAAAGTGCAACAATCTTCTAATTTCTACACCCTTCATCTATTGTTAACGTGACCTTGTCTTTTCAAACACAAGGGACGTTTCCAAGGCTTACACTTACAGTTTATGTGTGCAGCAAAAAACTTCCATCTGTATAACCTCAGCAGAAAACAAATAACAGCTTTGATGGAAACATCTCAATACTCCAGTGACATTACCATAAGGGGAAAAAGAAAAGCCATCTTGAAAACAAACGGGACGAAGACTCCATTTTTATTCTTTTTATTTTAGAAATCGTGAGTTTCTGAATATTTTACTGTGTCTGCGTCTTGCTGAGCTTCCCACTGGTGTCGACCACAGTCATCTCCTATTCTGATCACAAACAGAAAAACAAAGCAGCAATCACTGTGCTGCATGATGAGGCCTGTCTTTGGAGGATCCACCGCGTTTGTGTTCAAATCTGAAAAATCTGCAGGAAATAAAGATTCTCCTGTTGTTCCTGTCTATGCAGTTCCTATAAAGATGCAAATGAGCCCTGCTCTCTAGTCAAGGCTCAGTAAACATATAAAGAGATGCAGGGCAGAAAAGACAGGCAGGACAGATTTAATAAAACAATAAACTTGTGGTAAAGCCAAAGTAAACCGAGATAATCTTTGTTTCCAGATCCTGGTGATTTCTAATAAATCTAATCAAAAGAGAAGACTGTATGTTTGTGCAAACTGGCTTTATGAAGTCAAACAAAGCCAAGGACATAAGGACAAAAGGCTGAAGGAGGCTGACTTATTTAACATGAATGCTCAACTTATTTGCAATGAGCAACATGGACATGAAGACACACAAATATGGCGTTGCCTTTTTGGTCTTAGGCCCCAACTTCACTGATGCCCTGAGGAGACTTAAGATGTGGAATTAAAAACTATACCGAGGATAACAATCCCCCTGGCCAATTTGTCTCAAGACAGGCCTGCCACAAATCCCATTACCTGTATCAGCCCCTGCAATCAGTCTGTGTATGTGTGCGAGCATGTGCCAGAAATCGTAAGACCTAGTGGTGCTACATGTTTACAGAGAATACTTCTCTTTTAATCAAAAACTGTAAATAAAACATTTACGTTTAACATTTACTGTGGCTAGAGCATTATTTTTTTATTGTATACACGTGTTCACTTATGAGCTTGCCATCACTCATTCTTCCTCTTTACTGCACGTAATCAGACTCTGCAAAGGGTGGCCAGCTAACTCCAATTTTCAAACCCCATTGGTATTAAAACAATACCAGAACAGCACACGGTGCCCACAGGGGCCCATAAAACAATTTTATCCAGGAGTGTTGTCAAAAGGCTAAACCAATCTTTTTATGTAGCTATCTCACAGACCAATTCCCCACGGTACACACTCAGCCCGTCTTAGATTTGGAGTTGGTTAAAAACATGCTACAAAAACACACAACAAGGCTTGGGAGAAAGAAAAGTCCATGTGGCAATATTAAACCATAAAGAAGCCAGTCCACTGTAGGATGGCCTGTAGGTATGGCTGTATAACAGTGTTACGCTCACATGCACTGTGTACCCACACAAAGTTTGCCAAAACCTCTCATCAGTAGACGTGTTGCTGACATACACATTTCCACTAACAATGGACAGGTAAGATACTTAAACTGAACAGTCCAGTCCAGTAAGACAAAGAACTTCACATTATAGCTACAGGAAAGAAAGAAAAGCTTTGTAGGGGAGAAATCACCGAGCGTCTTGATTGATTAGCCGATCAATCATCTGACTCAGACAGCCGTCGACAAAAGAGCAGATCGATGGGAAGTTTTGGGCTGCCGAGAGAACCGTCTCAGACGTTTAAGCCAGCTGAGCCAGGAAGTCAACCCTCTTGAGGTTGAAAAGAAAGATACTTCTCTATATCTAAGAGGATTTGTACTTTTAAGAAGAGCTGCTTGGAGTGGGAAAGCCTTTCTAAAAATCAATGGATGTTAAATCTTTAAGGAAACATGAACAGGAAAGTGCATGCATGTAGTTGTTCTGATAAGCTGAACAGTGCTCAATATCTGATCAACTAAGGGACTTAATTATTGTATATTAGAGTTAAAATCAAGAATGATGACTTCATAGAACAGCTTATAAATATGCAAAGAAAAAGCTGTTGTATTTGTATATACCGGTATGAAAGTGATGATTCTTACCCAAGTCCATATCAGAGGCCTTTAGACGGTGTGAATATGGGACATTCTTGTAGATGGCGTCTAGTATTTTCTCCTTCACTTGGCTGATTGTGTCGCAGTTCAGCACTTTAACCTGGATCTCTGGGCTCTTCTCATTCTCTGGGTGTACACAGTTCACCACCTGTGACAGAAACATGTGCGTGGGTGACACTTGAGAAGCAAGTTGTACTTTGAGGTCTAAAAAATATGTTTTGTCCAAGTTTATTTGGTTCAAATGAGAGAGGGTGTGTTTTCAATATTTTGTCTTCTAGAAGACAGCAGGTCAGCACATTTTATCCCAAGAGTTTTATTAGAAGACAAATGTTTCTTGAAGATGCTTCAGCTCTCATTCAAAATGTTTTTAGTTTTTAAGACAAAGCTTTTTGAATGAGAAATGAAACAGCTTTAAGAAACAAAAACAATAAAAAAAAAATACAAGAAGGAAAAACACTACGGTAGTTCTTATGGCATTAGCTTTATGTACAGGGCCAGTGTCCAGCTCCAACATATTTGGGGCGATACAGACACCTGATGTATGACCCCACACATCAGGTGTCTGGCATTTGAAAAAGCACCACGCAATTATCATTAGGACCCCAATAAACTTTACTAACCAGCTTCATTTGCAGAACTCCAACTTTTTGGGAAAAACACCAGTTCTCATTGAGTGCAGACACTCATGATGACACTTTCCAGGCCTTTGATGAACAGACTGCAATTACTCAATTTAGAGCATCCACTGGCTTCTCTCTGCACCTTTTCTGTTCACAGTGGAGTCCTTCAGCCATGTCAGTTTTGATGTCATTTGTAGATGAAAAATTGTATTGTATGAGTGCTTGCAAAGAGCATTTCATATTTGTGAACCCAAAGGTGTTACGATTTCTTGCAGAGAAGGTTTTGTTTGGACTACTGGATTTTATAACTTATTGTTATGACTCCCATTCTGGGTAATTGAGCAAGCTTGAGTCATGGGTTCTGGGATGAATGCATGCTCCGACCACAAGAGTTTCCTGGAAGCTGATGGGCTCATGGGTCCTAATACAGTATGTACAAATCAGGAGCCCCTAAAAGCCTTGTTTGTATGACACTTCTGCTGCAACTTCACAGACTCCTGTACTATAAGGAATGTGAAGCCTGCAATTGCTCATCTTCTCATTTTTTATATTCTTTCTTTAAAAAAATAAACAAAAATAAATTCACAACCAAAGACAATTGCCTTCTGTAAGTGATTGGGCCTATCTTTCCTTTCATTCTTCCATAAAGACGACTTCTAGCCAGACTTCTCTAAACAGCAGAAGAATTGATTTACCAATAACCTAGAGGTGTCGGCCAGCTCTGAGCTGATGGCTCTGCTGGACACTGAGGGCAAGCAAACAATGCATTGGATGCACAAAAGTTCCTTTAATAACCACTAGATCTAAAACATGCGATTGCGCGTTAAGCCTGAAACCCAGTCATTTCCCCTCTAATTAACACTTTCATGCATATATGACCAAAGCACCTCTGTTGTGAGACAGTTAAACCAAGTCCCTAACGACTCTCCTGTGGGAGGGGTATGCAATTAATCTGCATGTGAATTTAGCTTGTACAAATGGCGCTAATCATGCGGTTTACAGCTTGGAGCTTTACGTTCTGCATTTCTGAACTGATTTATCTCATGAAGAAGAAAAAAAAAAACAATTTAGATTTTTCTACCATTTGCTTTTGCATTTTGTAAATAAAGAGATAAAAAACACTGTTTTTACACCTGCCTAAAACATTTACGCAGTACTGTATTTCATCATAAACACTGTGAGTATCTATACTCAGTATTTTCAGAGAGCTTTGCACAACCACAGCTGACACTAGGAAACAAAATAATAAGATTCCCCTGCTAAAACAATGGTGTCACAGTAGAGTAGACTAACAGGCAGATTTGGGTAATGAATAAGAGGCTGCAGATGGAGAAAGCTTCATGGTTTCTCAGTTTGTGCACACACAGAAGCCCTGTTTTTTTCCGTGACAGCTCTAGCCTCAAAAGGAAGTGAGGTCGCCCCTCCTGTGCCCCCCTGCATGTCAGCCATGACAACAAGAACCTTAGTATCCCTTTGCACATCTCATGATCGACCACCCGTGACCACCCCATTCTCTCTCTTCTTGTCCCTGAAAGCATATTAAGCATCTCTCTTTAGCCCCGGTACCCCAGGGCCGGTGAACCCCTTACCAACGTCTTGTAGTCAATCTGTTGTCGAATGAGCTTGTCTTCGCTGAGCGAGTAGCGGGCCTCTCCTGTGATAGAGTCAATGGGGCCTTTTTCCATCTGCTGCTTGATGGCACAGAAGAGGGAGAAGAGAGGCTCGCCTGCACATTCCTACAAAGACATTTGGATACACAAGAAAGTTTGGGAAATAAGCTTAAGAAAGCACCTTAAATATTGCAGTCGCTTTTTAGAAAGCTATACTAGCCTTTGATATACAACAAACAAACTTTATTGGATTGAGACTACACATCAAGAAAGGTTTTATAGATAAACATTGAAAAATGCTATAAAAGAACTAAATCTTCGGTCTCAAAACACTGAAACAACTGGCCATTTATCATTGTTTTTATTTTTCTCCCCTCAGCTGCATTAAAGGGATGAGAGGAGAGGGATGAAAGAAAAGAAGACCATTTTATTTTTCTTTCGCTTCATGAAACACAAGAGTGAAGGGTTTGATATGATGTTCTTCAGAGCTTGTTCACAGTAAAAGCTTGTATTTGATTGATGCAGTTTTAAAAACAACTTTTTATAGATGAAAATACTCATCAATGGAAACATTTTGCTAGTATTAATTTGTAGGATGTTTCAGAGGTTACTGTAGCAGATAATAAACCAGCAGTGTCAAGGCTTGAGGATTAAAAAGTTACTGTACCTTTAAAAACTTGTAGAGGAGGAACGTAAACCAGTTGGTCAGCATTTTCTCTGCTACAGACTCAGTCCTGCAAATAAGAGTACACAATGAACAATTTGATCCCCCGTACTCTTATTACCATCATAAATATTCATAGTCATTGTCAAACATGCTGCTAAAAATGACGGCAGCTGCTAATGAACAGGCTTTCACTACGCAAACACGACTTTAAACGTGTGAACCCGGAGAGCTGAACTGCGCACTGTACGATGGCCTTTCAGGCAATCTTCCGCCTGGCTTTTATGCTCAGGCACGCCAAGGGCAGCTCGTCTGCAGCGGCGGGGATTTTAATACGAGGCAAAGCAATTAAAAGCCTTTATTTGATCCCGGTGGATTGATGTTGTTAGGGGCTGCAGCGGCTGTGTAATAACACTGGCCTCATTATCAAGCGCTCCCTCGCCTATTCACTGGACTAACACTCGATCCGTGCACAATAGAAGGTGGATGAATACATCTCCCTCTCCTTCTCCGCCTGGCTTCTATGCTCCACTGGTGTGGCAAAATGGTGTGTGTGTGAGTGAGTCTGTTGACCTGGGCCAACAGTGTGAGTGATCCCGTGCGAATGACTAATACGCATACATAATAACAATAATGATGGTAGGGGGAGAGGAGAAACTAGGATTGGATATCCTATTTTGACATCAACGCTCTTGGGCAGCAGCAGGGTTGTGTGGGTTGTAAAAAAAAAACACACACCCTTGTGTCTGTTTCTATGAGAAACTACCATTGACATCAATATTTCAGGATTAGTGTCCATTGTACCCATTAGATTTTGTCTTTAGTGAGTCGGCTGCCACCTGCAGCCCTCCCTCCCCTCACCATTCAGAGAGCCTCGTAAAAGGCCTTCCCCATTGAGGCATGAGGGGGAGCATGGTGTGCCAGTGGGGTAATCTGGTACCCCCTGTCAGCATTGGCACAACACCTGGAGGGGATTAACTTCCTGCCTCTCACTGTGCCTGCACTTTTATTTTGCCTCCTCGACCGCCCTTGCTTTGTCCATAGATCCACGGGTCAACAAGGTCACTTTTCATCTTTTCTTTCATGTGTCCTTGCTGACTTCCTCCCTCCCTCCCTCTGGCCACCCCATTCTGGATCATGTAATCACACACACTTCCAAATCCTCTCCGTTTCCACAAATGTAGCCCTTCGATCAAAGGGATGAAAGAGGCAAGAAGAAAGGAGGAGTGCACTGGGAAGGAAGGAAGGAAGGAGCAATGAAAAGAGGAAAAGAAGAGAATGAAGAATGGCTTGACTAAGTCTAGCCTTCCCTTTTCTTACTACCATTAACATGTTTCTGTGTGACTAGACGTTTGTGAGGCTGTTTTAGGGCTAGTGTGCAAAAAGCACAAATTAATCCCACTGCGTATGTATTCAGAAATTATCATGTGTGCCGACTAGTCTCCACTGTGTGTGTATCTGTGCATGCGTCTGGCAGGAGGTGCCAACCCTGCAGTAATAAGAAGCCTTGGCACAGTCCCACCATTTAACTTATGCTCATTCTCACTCGTAGCACACTCTGTAGGGAACTGCGATAAAAACGGCACTCAGCGGTGGAGCTGCTCTAACATCTAACGTTCACATTTGGTACTACAGTTTTTAAAAAAACAACCTTATCCGAACTTCTTCACTTACGTTCCAGACACAGTGCAGACTATGTTTGGGTTAAATCTATGAAATGCACCATGGCTTGTTGGCGTGGTCGGGTTTGCACACTTGGCTGTTCATCAGAGGACCAGTGGGTCTGGGAATCAGTTGGAGCAGAGGGACCCTGGTACTATTTAGTTATCTGATGTCAAAGCATGTGTTTTAATTTTTGACAGTTCATCGTTAGTGTCATATGGTCTCACAAGGATATTTCTGACTCACTTTATGCACTTGCACAAACAAATCTACAGCCCATACCAAATACTAAACAAAATCTCAGTCATTTAATAATTTTCCTTATGGATTTACAGGGCCTTTCCACCTGAGCTGACAGTGGCACCACGCTGATAAACACATGAACATATTGGGTTCTCATTTTCTGACCAGAATTAAAACTAATATTTTCATACTTAAAATGCAGCCAAACAAAACTTAAGGCTAAAGGCAGGCTGTTTAGCTCTGCATGATGGTAAGGTGGGGGGGGGGGGGGGGGATGGTGCCGGGGGGAGGCGAGCAAGAAATGGGGGAATGAAGGGTAGGGGG
>JARVGV010000694.1:11732191-11743879 GCA_031762435.1 Hypsolebias longignatus
CCCTAACCAGGTCTCTATTGAAAATGAGTTCTCGTGACTCAATGAGACTACCTGTATGAATAAAGGTTAAATAGGAGGAAAAAAAAAAGGGGGGGGCAGCTGCAGGAGTTGCACATAAGGACTTTTACAAGAATTTAACAAGAGTAGCACTTAAAAACAATTATTTGTTTGATCAAAATTATAGTAAAGGTGTGTCTCAGTTTAACATTTGCTTATATCAGCTTTACTCACTGCCTCTGTGCTCTGGGAGTGCACAGAGGGAGGGAAAAAAATTAAGGCGGAACGCAGTCCGTTCAAAATTTAACATGATAAGCACCTAAAACAATTGCTTGTTTGCTCAAAATTATAGCAAAGGTGTGTCTCAGTTGAACTTTTACTTAATAAATGCACTTTCATGGTCAAATTAGCCGCATTTCGCCGGAGCGGTGCAGCTGGTTTGACGGTTTCAAGCAGCGAGCAGAACAAAGGTCCGGTTGAGGGGGGACTTTGACAAGCTGATTGTGCCATTAATAGCTGGTGAAGATTCTCAGTCATCCAGGACATGGTAAATTCAAAAAAGTTCAAGAAAAAAACACACAAAAAAAACCCCAAATAAAGTCCAGTTGTTTTTGTCGAACTTTTTTGAATTTGTTATTATAGCCCATTTTACCTATTACATGATACAACAGCATGCCTTACTGCTACTACTACTCTGCTACCATCTACTGACTTAAAGTGGTACTGCTCAATTATTATTATTATTATTTTTCAGTCAGAATAAGGGAAAACGGTCATATATCAGCCAAAAATTGGTTTATAAATATTGGGGGAAAATCGATAAATGTGTTGCTTCAGCCTATAAGTCGCAGGGCATGTAAAACATTAAAAAATAATAATAATAATAATAATATAAAAAAAAAAAAAAAAAAAAAACACAAAAAAAAAAAAAAAACTGACTTATAGACCAAAAAGTACAATAGCCTTTTTCAGATTTCATCTGGACTATAAAATGTGGTCACAGTACAACAAATATTCAAATTCTTTCAAATGTAATAAAAACAGCATTTCAGCTAATATTCATACACCATGAATCCATTTACAGTGAATGATTCTCCGAACCATTGAATGTAGTACCAACATCTAGCACTTTTCCTAAACAGTTCTGATCCGGTGCTGATCCTCTTGTGAGTGAGTCCCTGAGACTCAATGGGATTAACCAGTACAGTATAAATAAGTGTTTAATGAAAATTAGGGACCCTGTTAAAAATCAGTAAGATCCTTACATCTTTCTATTTTTCACACTTGCTAGAAAAACAGACAGTTCCTAAAATAAACAGGTACTTGATTCCACTTAAAATACTTATACTGGTGTGCTTCCTTAAATTCTAGATGATCAGTTGAAGTATGTAGCTTGCTCTCCACCTTGTATCAGAACACTGTTCTTCAAAAAATGCCATCTTTCCTCTACAGAAATAAAAGTATTCAAGCCAACATTTTAGGCCAAAATTTGTACAAAAAAGCCTGTTAATCTCCTCTTCATTCAGATCAGGTGAATCTAAGAACAGAAACATCTAAAACATGCATAATTGTGGCCCTCGAGAAAGAGGATTGTAATCCACTGAATGTGATGTATAATTCTATTTTTTTTTATTTTAAATGGTTCATTTAGCACTTTGAAACAGTTTTTTTTTAAACAATTATTTACATCTTGCCTCCATAATCATCAATCACCAACTTCTCTAGTGATAACAAGGGGAAGATATGCTAAGTAAAAAAAAAATAATAATTCCTTAGATCAACATTACACACAAAACAGGTATAGGATTCTCTTTAGGAACCTCAGATGAATATGAGCTATTCAGATAAAAGGTCTGGTGAAAGACTTTGATCAACACTCATTAGATCACTGACAACCACCCCCTACTGAGAACACAAACTATCCTTATTGCAATGTGCAGGGCAGATTCTGCCATTTCTGCTTGACCGGACCATGATCTGCTTCCGTGAAAGTCTATCAGCAGCATATCTAACCTGGGTGGTGAAGAAGAGCCATGTCTCCAAAAAGATGTCTGGACCTGATAATGACCTAATGACTGACTCTGACCAACTTCATCAACGGTGAAGGGATGACTTTGAGAATTCTTTGTTTTACAGGTCACTTTTATTTTATTGCTGATCTGTTGTCCTTTTTGTCGCTGATCAATACTAATTTTCAGCTGTTCACTGACTAAGACTAAGTCTAAGTGCACAGGACACAAGTAAAAAGATAGTACCGAGAACAACACAACAGAGCTTTATTTTGATTGACAACAACATCTGAAAACAAAATAGAGTAAAAAGTAAAATAAAAAGCTGAAAGTGTGTGTTTGCATCTAAGTGTCTGTGCAGGTGTGTGAATAATAAATAGATGGGGAGCCGAGAGCCAGACGATGTCTGAGAGCAGACTTCACCCTGGATCCTGTTACCAAACACTACCTTCAGAATAACTCTGCAGCCAGACGCACACCCCTGCATGTAAACACACATACACATCTCAAGTTCAAGCAGTAAATATGTCCTGTGCACACATTGTTTCTGCGCTTTTGAGTTGCATTTTTCAACACAACATAGTGTTTTGGGTCATGTGTATTCACTGAGTCAAGTAAATAATATTTGAAATCTGGAAAAATAACATTATTTTTTCCATTGAGGAATTGCGTCCTGTATGGTGATTAGAAACACAAATCAGGGTAGCACAGACACAAATATTATATGTTTGGATCACTGGCTGCAGCTGAAGACCACACACACTCATAAATTCATAAATTATCCATGGCCTTACTTTTCAGGCCTCTGCAGGTTTATGTGTGTGTGTGTGTGTGTGTGTGTGTTCACTGACACATATATGAGAAGCATTCATTGCCTGCCTTTCAGTTTTATGTTGTGGTGATTTATGAGGTTCCAGACAACATTTCTAATTAAATAGGAAGCACTTCCAAATCAATTCTTAAGAAATAAGTAGGTGTGAATTTCTGTGTTTCCTCCTTATTGTCTGAGACAACGGATTTGTGAGCATTTGTCAGCGTGTGCGTTTCCTTCTTTCTAGTGCAAAGCTTGCTTCCTTTTTACTTTCACATCGCGCCCCTTTGTTTTTACTCTTTTATTAAACAGAATGGCACACTCTTATTATACCTGCTTTCCTACTGATGTGAAAAATTGCATTGCTTGTCTGGCAGGGAGAGGGGGAGACAGAGAAGCAGAGAGTGAGAAAATGAAAAAAACAAGGAAAGTGAAGATGACACTGGGAAAGAGGAAACACACTACACTAAACTATTCACGCAGGTGTTGATCCTTCAACTGCTATAATAATGGAAAAGTTTTAAAAAACTAATCCCCAAATAAAAATGTTAGAATGTCATGAGCAGACTCTGAGAAGCTTGAGTGCCTATGCCTGAACACGAAATACCCACGGCGTAGTATTTTTGTTAAATCACAACATTTGTTACATTACTTCTGCATGCTGTTTTTATTTTTATATCAATCGTTTAAAAGCAGGGGTGTCTAAACACTTAGGTGGACCAAAACTATCCAGATGAAAGGACTCGTGGGCCACAAAAATGGGAATTTAACTCTCAACTTGAACAATATTTTGGAAAAAGGACAAATGTATTAATTTTGGTGGAGAAGAGTTTTAAATTGTTGTAGATCCAAAACAATAAAAGCCTCATAAACACTAAGATTTATAAAAAGGAACTGATTTATTTGATTTGTTGGGTTTATGTTTGTTGTTTTCTTGTGTTTGGAAAGTTCATTTTAGTCTGTTCTCAGAGTGTAATGTGAGTAAGGGGTTCTATGAACCTTTTGGACCATGGACGGCACAAAAGGCTTATCCAGGTTCTGAAAAATCATCCAGCTGTCAGTCACTACAAAATATTTATAGAAGGTTTGATAAAGTTGATCAACTTGTATGTAGATGATACCTCGTTATACTAATTTATAAATGTCCAACTTCCCTCTGTTTATTTTATCAATTGCAATATTTAGCCAAGTTTTATGAATCATTATCCAAAAGTCTCCTTTCTGGTAGAAACCGGTAAAGGTTTTGTACCATAAATGAAAACAAAATATTACAGCCAAAAATAGTTTAATATTGCTCATTTTGAGAAGATTGTTTTTCATATATTTTGCTGTTAAACCTAAACATTATATGAATTTGCAGAAAGTCTCTTAAGCTTGCTGGCCAAAATGATACCATTCTTAAACTGCAGTTGTGAGCCACACAAAATCACTCCAAGGACTGCAAATGGCCCTCGGGCCACATTTTGGACACCCGAGATTTAAAGTAAAAACAATCTTTTAATATTTACTTTTCTCCCATCTTGAGAAGTGCACATCTAAAATCACATTAGGAGAGCAGACTAATGACGGGTGAAATGAATATCTACACAAAATAAAAACAAGCCACTGCATCATATCCAATAATCGAAAGGTTATTGAGAGGAAGATCGCCGGTTCAAGCCCCGGTACCGACAACATCAAAAAATATGGGTGGAAAAAGGTGGAACACCCACACCTGCCTCCACCCTCATTCACCCCACTCTGGGCCCCTGAGCAAGGCCCTTAACCCCCACCATCTGCTCCCTAACAGGTCTCTCTTGAAAATGAGTTCTCGTGGCTCAATGAGACTAACCTGGATAAATAAAGGATAAATGAAAAAAACAAAATAATGCTCAGTCAGGTCATCTGGACAGTTTCTTTTTGATAGAAATGTTTCACGCTCTATCCGGAGGACATCATCAGTCAGAGGAGTTCCAACAAACTGTTTCCCAACCAATCAGTAAACACCTTAAGTGGACCAACCAGTTTGCTGGAGCCAAGATGGTTTCTGGAGGCCATCCTGTCCGTCGTCAACTCCTCCCAGGCAGGCAGCCATGGCCAAAGTGGTTCAAGGCAAGAAAGTTTATGCTCAGTAATGACCAGATGACCAGAGTAAGAATTACTGGATTTGGTAACTGGATTATTGAGCATGAACTTTCTTGCCACTACAGCATAGTGTGTGCTGTGAAACTTTCCAACTAGCCAACAAATCATCTAAAAACAAAGAGTTGTGAGCCTAAAACATTTGAAAACCAGAGAAAGCATATTTGTTTTATAACATTCAATTTGAATTTGGAGACATGCCAATGGTGCTTTAGTCTTGGAGCTTGAACATACATCTGCTTCTGCTTTGAGATGGTGCTCTGCAAACGGAGGTCTATTTTGCTCCTCTTTGAAAAGATCTATAGATTATGTTGAACAAACTGATTTGAGATATTTTGATACGCTGTTATTAATTCTACAACTATATTTTAGCCTACAAGTCTGCCCTTATTGAAAATGATGAAGTTATTATAATTGAAGTTATGATGAAGTTATTATAATTTTTCACCTGTATTTTTTGTACATATTTGTTTCTCAGCTTTAATCCTCTGTGATAAATTTGGACCAGTCTCATACAAACTTTTAATCAATCAGCATTCAACTTTCACAGAGAATCATGTTTGATTGTTCTATGTTGACAGCTTTTTGGATGGCCAAGCACAAAATCGTTTCAGAGCCATTCACTCTGTAGAAAGTGAGATTAATGCAGTCTGATATGTTCACACAACCATGTCTGAGGTCTTAGAATAAAGATGACTTCCTCTTTCAAACTGTGTGTTCAACTGCAGTGCATTACAGCATTGAAAACTAGTCCTATACTGTTTGTGAGAATCTATTTTATTCAAAAATCTGTTTCAGATTAAAGTTTTGGTGAGTCACATTTTATTTCTCCCTCACCCTCCAGAGGCTAACATTGAGCTAACGCTTGAGCTTCAGCCCAAAACAAAAAGATTTCTGAAGGTACAAAATACATATATTTAGAATAACTTATTTATGCATTGTTACTACGTACAGTAGTTTAATTAGTTTGAGATTTGTAATCTATTTTATCTTTTCTGCTGTCAATGAATCAGTGAGTCTGCAAAATGATTGCTGACAAGGTCATGCATTCACAAAGAAAAACTTTTCTTTTTTAACATATACCCTTTTTTATACTAATGAAAAGATCCCATCTCACCTCGCCTTCAGTAACTCTGTGGGAGTTTTTTCTAAAATTAGCTCCAATTTATCAAGGGAGCACATTTGAATTTCACGCCCATGCATTATGCGATAGCATAAAAGCAGGGCATTCTGCATAATAACGGAGGCTTCACAGTGGGAGTCAAATAACTTACTAACTAAATAAATGTGTTGTTTCAGGATGACTGCTTCTCACAAAATCAAGACATAAAAAATTCCAACTTGAAAAAAAACAAAACACCTTTATCTTTTGAACTTGTAGGCGTGGCTCTATAAGGTAATTAATTACACAGACACTCAAAGGTAATAAACAAATTAGGTAATTCACTGTGAAACAGAGATAAAGTTCAGCATCATAATCAGAATTTGTTGGGGATGACCACATCAACTCAGAGTTAGCATTGCCTTACAGCAGTACTTTATAGGATTGTACAAAAAAAGCAAGAACTGGTAAGCAAATCTAAAATATTGTATCAACCTATGAACGAGACGGGACATCGATAAAATCAAAGACCTAGCAATGAATGGATGCATATCACCTGTTGCCTTTCATACCAATCAGTCTAACATGCATGTTTATGATCTGTGGGAGGAAACCGGAGTACACGGAGAAAACCCATGCATGTACAGTGAGAACATGCAAACTCCACACAGAAGGGTCCCCGGCCGGGATTCGATCTGGTGACCTGCTCGCTGAGAGTTGGCAGCTCTACCAACTTAGCCACGGGGCCACCTTTTGCAATTTTCTTTTTTTCATTTTTATTTAACTATCATGTAACAACATTATCTCTTCCCTTGCTATTTTGCTCTTTTAGGAAGTGGTATACCAAAAATAAAAATAAAATAAATAAATAAATAAATGAGGTAAATATGCAATCCTAGTGCCACTGAGCAAGCAGAGGAAGCTCAAATGAAGAAAAGAAAAAAAAAAGCCAAGGAAAAGACAGAGGAACTCAGACTACCTGCAGAATGTTAAAAATTGTGGCAAGCTGCAGTAAAACTTGGAGACAGATAAAAGTTAATTCTTTCCCAGGGAGAGACAGTGTGAGAGAAGAACCTAAGAGGATATTTGGTGAATGGGACCTGTCAGCTTGCATTGCATAGAAATCCTCTTATACCTCAAAATTTCAATTAGGTTGGAATGCGATTCGGTGTGGTGCACTTCTCTCATTTTGCACAGGAAGTACAAGGTGCATGATGGTAGGATTTGTCACAGTAGAGACAGGTCTCCTTCGCCTACACTATGATTCAAAGAACGAGCATACACACAGATACACACAAACACACACACAAGAACTCCCCCTGTAAATGCCAAAACCAATTCAAGTGACAACAGTAGTGTACTTGATGCTACTTCAGTGTTCACTGAGCTGTGTTGCAATTGAGTTTGTTCCACTGCGGAGGAGCTGAAATTCCAACTTCACAGGTTTGTGTTGGTCTTTTGACATCTGTATGACAGCCACAATTACACTATGTGTCAGCCTCTCCAAATGACAGCGACCTACAGTAATTACAATGCCAAAAGTAACAGGCAATTTTCATGGTCCGCTTTCACTTAATTCCCACCTTAGTGTTTCACTTTCATTTTACTTTGCCTGTCACTACCTCCCCTAAAGTCATACACAGACAGGAGAGGAAACCAAATCAACTTTTAGTTCTGAAAACCAGTCTCTTAAGAATAAAACTGTACAACGTAATTCCTTATTCAGTAAAACTACATCGCAGATTGCTGAAGAAAATAATATAACTTAAAGACACCATCTAGTCATCCCAGAAACTAAAATAGCATATATTCCTCCTAATCTATATTTAAATCAAAGTTTTCCAACAGGTATGTTTTGTGTCTTCAGAAGAAGGAAATGATTGAGGATTCCAGAGGAAGTGATCACACATCCCTCAACTCGGCACCCCGAACTTAGGAGGATCTGAAGTGGAAGTGGTCTCCAGCTACAAATACTTGGGTGTGCACATGGATGACAACCTCAGCTGGGGCAACAACACCACCAGCCTAATCAAGAAAGCTCATCAGAGACTCTACTTCCTTGGGCGGCTGAGGCGAGCTGGACTAAGTCTTTTGACCAGCGGGTCAGCGGATGCGGGCAGCCAGTGATGATCAACTGATCCATCTGATATTAACAGGATGGGGTTTTTTTTAACGTCTTTTTACCCCGTGGCGAGTCAGCGGACGTGTGCAGCCGATGATGATCAGCTGATCCACCTGAAGCTTAACAAGACTTTTTTATTTTTTTTTTATTTTATTTTTTACCTCTAGCAGCTGGTCGGACCTGCCTCCTCCTCAACAAGTAGATTAACACAATATTATTTGTAAAACTGCATCAAAGAAGCCCAAGCCGGCATGTGCAATTGTTGCGCAATGTGCCAGCACGTTTTAAAAATGTATTGGCTGTGCTGGCGTATTGTTGTAACCTGTCACGAGAGCCACCAATAAAGCATGGCGAGCCGCATGTGGCTCGGGAGCCGCGCAATGAGTATCTCTGTCTTAGATCTTTATATACTATTTCCTTTTATACTTTATATGTTTGCTATTTTTGGGTGTAACTGGGACCTTGAGTACACAATTTCGTTTTACTTCATGTACCACGTATGATGGGAATGACAATAAAAAAAAAAACAACATTGAACTTAGAGAAATAATTATTTTAATTTTAGTTCTTTTAATTTCCTTTAAAATAACTTTACAGGCTGCTGGAAAATTCATTATTAAAATGTTTGGTATCATTGTAAAGCTTGGGGATTCACCTTAAGTAATTAAAACAACTTTTTTGTTTATTTTATTTTGGAAACACTATTTCTTACAAGGTTGTGAACAGGGTACAGAAGCCCGAGCCGACATCTTAGGACTTTTTTTTCACTAAACGTGCAATTTGAGGTTAACAATTATTTTGTTAATGTGGACAGGGAGATAATAACATTCTTAACGCTGCTGAAGTGACACAATGGATTTAAAGACATACCCTGTAATATTTCATTATGCCAAAAAAGTTACTTATCTTCTATCTACATATGTTTGATAGATCTGCCTTTCCTCTTTTCACATCCCCCACAGCGCTCACTTTTTGCCCTTTTGTCCTCTGCCTTTCTGTCCCTTCTTGTCCCGTCTTTCTCTAAACTTCATCCTGTCGTTCTGCTCCCTCACCTTTCTCATCCTAACTCTATTCCCAGCATCCCAGCTGGCTTTCATCTTCGCCAGGTTAGATTACTGTAAAGCACTGTCTGTCTGCCAGCATTCCTGAAAGCTTTTCATCTCTGCTCTGATTCATCTGGGGAGACAGAGAGAATGGATGAGAGGTTGAGGGGAACAGAGAATGAGAAAATTGCAGAGAATGTTAGGGGAAGCGGAGGGACGGAGAGATGCAGGGAGAAGGCTGTGCTGTGCTATGGATTTCAGAGCCTTTAGTGGTTAACCTGCACTGCAATGTGCTGATGGGAAATTTCCCTGTTGGTCTCTTGGCTGTCTGTGAAACGCCCACTCAGAACTGAGAGCACACCTCACTGGGGATGCACCAATACACTCACATGGACACACTGAAGAAAACCACAAAGGCAACATTTCACACACAACATATACACAAAAAGTTGTATGTATGGTAAACTAGGTAACTTGAACACCAAGTAGAAATAGGATTATGTCTGTGTGTTGTGTACTGAGAAGCAACCGTTAAGCTAGGCCTGTCACGATAACATTTGCTGGGTGATCAATTGTCTCAGAAATTATTGCGATAAATGATAATATTGTTTGGAATTTGACAATAATTAGGAATTATTGTCAAATTTAAGAAGAAATGTTGGTTAATTTATTTTGTGTGTAGTACTTTTTTGACCACCGGATGGCAGTATAAGACTGTTTGAACTGAAGGATGGATAGTGAGGGAGCGAGCAGTATGTAAGAAAATGGGGGAGGGAGGCCCCTTCATGTGACATGGGCTGTGTCTCTTTCCTTTTTTCAATTCTTAAAATGGCAGACGCTCAGTGTGGTTTGAGATCTTTAGTATAGCATTTTTTGCACAAAGCTTAAAAAAAAAAAATGCAGTAATTTTTTTTTTGCCTTCTTTTGCAGAGGAAAAACAACTTTTTACATGAAGGCACAGGTTTCAACCATGAATTTTGGAGCTTCAACAAGACGGAGGTTTTTTCCCGAAGTCGGCCTGTTAGCTTAGCTTGTAGCTTAGCTTCTCAGCTTAGCTGCTTTTAGTGATCCAAAAACACAATTTTGTACGGTTAAAATGGATTTTAAAGAAAAAAGAGAAAGTGAGGGGTCAGTGAAAAGCACCAGAGTTGAGCCTTTTGTCATCCAGTGTCTTCAGTGGAAAGAAAGAGACGAAGAAACGATAAAGCCGATAAATGAAAATGACGGCAATAGTTTTCATTTATCATGCGATTAATTGATTTATTGTTTATCTCAACAGGCCTACATTAAGCAAAAACAACAACACCTTTCATTCGAGAATACACACCCTTTCCTACCAAGCAGATCAACAAAACCATCAAATGAATTATTATTTTTGCTTCATCTTTGAATGCTGAACAGCTCTATAGTGGCATAACAACCCAGGAGATGCATTCATGGTGTAACTGAGTCAGACAGGCAACACTGATCTCAAGAAAGCATTCTGAAATCAACTCAGCCTCGAGAGAAAAAACGCACAACAAGCAATGCAACAGAAAACCCACCCCAGTGAGTGTGGCTTTCTGAGAGCATACATGCATGGACAGCTTACAAACAGCGATGCAGGTTTAATTACAGAAGCCCCTGCAGCTCTTTATAGCTTTGCTGCAGTGTACATGTTTGTGCGTTCACTTTTCTGTGGTTTGTGTGTACCTTGTTGATATTGTTGCTGTGGAAATGAGGGGACTGTGTCAGTGGGTCAGCATCTAGCAAAAACTACAAGACAAGGTTTAAGTACCAAGACAACATTTACACAACTGTATCTGTTTGTATTGTATGTGTCAGTGAGTTGTTTAGATAAAAAAAGTTACAAATGTGCCCATTTTTGACTATTTGAGTGGAAAACTTAATAAAGGCACAACAAAAGTGATTAAAACACTGAATTCTTAAACAACTTTAATTAGTGGTATTTCAACATAGCAAATAAAAACACTCCATTTGAACTTGGTATGTTATCTTTACATGACAGACCTGCTGAAAAAGAGTAAAAGCTTACAGATGTGACTATGTTGGAAATGTTTAGTTCAGTTGAGCTTTATTCTGCCTGAAAATCCTCCACTAGTTTGGGTTGACAAACAGGCTTTGGTTCTGTATCCCACCCTCAGTACTATTTAGTGCAGCTACCTTCAACAAAGAGCAGTGCAACATTGGTGGATTAATGCTTCTCAAATACTACACTACCCCAATAGATTACACCAATCACTGTGTACAAACTAGCACCTGCAATGCACATTCTGTTTAAGAAACTTCATAACTCTTTAACTATACTGAAACAAATGCCAAGAAGGAATTGTTGGGTTAACTTATTGACATTATTTTGAGATGCTAATTCATGTTCAAGTTCTCTAAAAAAGCTAAGTCTGGTCCTCTGGCTCCTGAGTTAGTGGGGACGCTGTCTGCTCTGTGATACAGAGTCCTGATGACTCCTAACTTGTGCTCCAAAG
>JARVGV010000694.1:11747025-11769807 GCA_031762435.1 Hypsolebias longignatus
ATAAATGTTAAAAATCATTAGATATTTTAGCCATCAACCCCTACTGGCCACAAAAGTCTCCTCCAACAAACCTAAAGTGGCCCATGGGCCACCATTTGATAATCACAGTTGTGGCTCTGGAAATTTTACTTTAGTGAACAAAGGCATAAAAAATGGCTCTCTTGATCATAAAGGTTGCAGACCCCTGCTCTAGAAAATGCTTGAGCAAAAATCTAGCACTATATATGCATGGATTTTTCACTGCACAATAAAATACTATAACCCAAACGCTTTATTGTCATTGTGTTCTTATAAAGTGGCTAAAGTGCTGAATGAAAGCCTGCCCACCTTCATCTGAAGGTATGCACTGCCTCAGATCTTGAACTATGGACACAGACGGATGGGTCCACTCACCCGTTCCCTCCTCTTTCCTCAAACTACTCCAATTTCAGTCCAAAGTGAAAGCCACATTTTATTAACTTGTGTACAAGACCAGCTAAGTAAGCACACTGACATCATTCACTACTGTATTTGTTTCTAATTCAGCAACATACTATGTGTGTAAAGAGACTGAACTAATGCTGTTTACACAGTAAAGCTTGTACATGTAACACTGTGTAATCATTCAGATATGTTTGCTGACGTTGTTGTCCTTAAAGCACAATCAATAAATGCAATTTAGAGGGCAAATGGCAAAATACACTGCGGTACAACATTTGTGGAAGCTAACATTAGGTAGCAATAGTAAAAACCATAATTACTATCACTGTTCAGGTATAAACTTTTAGTGGAATCAACAATTCCCTGCTTTTAATTGTGCACAATTTGCTTCAGAAATATTCTGAGAATAAAACGTAGACAGCAATGTTGTTTAACAAGAAAAGTTGAATTATTGCAGCACAGCCATTTTTGAAAATACTATTTTTGTACTGTTCATAATTTTGGCCACTCTTATCAATTAGAAGAATGCATTTATTTAATACTGCCAATTCAGTTATATACAAACTTACTAAATTCAT
This sequence comes from Hypsolebias longignatus, assembly GCA_031762435.1. NCBI lineage: Eukaryota > Metazoa > Chordata > Actinopteri > Cyprinodontiformes > Rivulidae > Hypsolebias > Hypsolebias longignatus. The sequence continues at coordinate 11,748,024 of JARVGV010000694.1, forward strand.
ATTCTAGAAAACAGGTAAGATTTTATTGAGTGGTTTTGTCTAATACACAATAGAAAAGTGCATATAAAATGCAAAACAAAGTGTTGAAAATAAATCACAACCATAACTGCACTTTATTTAACAACATTTTCCTAAAGCATATATAATTAAAAAGTTCAATGCCACATCCCCCAAACAGAGGCCAAATTTATTTCCTTCACTTCCAGCCCTTTAAATGGTCCCATTTGATCCCTATCATTTATCCTCCCACAGGCTGTGTGTTTTAACAAACCTCTGAGCGGTTTGTGATATTAAATGTGTATATGTGTCTGGGTTTTAGGCTCGAAGATGAGGGCTCAAGAAGGAACTGGTGGAGGGATTAGCTTTCCTGTCCTGCTCCTACTCTTTACCATTTTAATGAGTTTGGAACGTGTTTTTTTTATTTTTCTGCCCCAGCCAACTGTGTTATAGACTTGTCCTGGGCACAAAGTATGTCTGCAGGGGTTCAGGAATAGTTGCAATACAGTGTAGCCATTGTATGAGCAAATAGAGTGAGACATGGCACTGATGTGAAGGAAATGAGAAAAGGTGACAGAGAGAAATAGACAGAAGGGTATATGTGCTTGCATGTACAATAAAATGTTCATGTGTGTCTCTCCCAGAATAAAAGAGTAATGCAGGTCTTTCGATGAGCTTAACCCCACAGCCCCTTCAGAATTCACCCTGATAAAATAGAAAGGGCACATGTGGATTAGCAGTGAATTCAAGAAACTGTAATTACTTCCAAATATGAATATTATTACCAAGACCTGGAAAGAAAAAAGTTTTCCTATTGAATAAAACCTAGATACAGACTAAAGTTTCCAGAACTAAAATGGGAGATAATCTTTAGCTTGGATTTTCAACTTTACTTTAGATACTAATTATTCAATCAACTTCCAGAGTAACATCCGTTATACAAATGCAATCAACTGTAAACTTCTGTAGTCGACACAAGCTGGCATTAACGTGCCTGACACATTAACCAAGGCAGATGATTACAAAACGCTTCAAAGACAGGGTTACTGTCCCTGAAGAAAAATACAGACAAATGGTCAAGAGCTGCCTCAGTATGACAGGGAGTGAGTGGGAATAACTAATATCAGAGAACTCTAGCTGAGTTTTGAGGTCAAAGCTTTGTTAGTGTCTGTGTCTAAACAGTGCAAATCTGATTTAAACTGACAAAAAGTAATAATCCACAAACCCCCACCAGAATAAAAAACAAAAACAGAACCACTTTAGCAGTCCTCTCAGTTGGACAAAGGACCTGACAGTCATCACGGGGGGTCAGAAGGGTGGTCAAAACTCAAGCAGGATTACAATGGCTCTTTGGGTTTCCACATTGGTATTCTCACACACACGCACACTCTGGAGGAATGCATGGCTAATCAACCAAAAGGGAAAAACACAAATAACCTTGAACTGATGATCTGTGTGTCAGTGATGAAGAGTTTCATAAAAAAAAAAAAGAGGAATCAGACCAGCAGAAGAATGCTACTGATGTGAATGCACACAGCCATGGTTACTGAATGGGTTATTAACCAAAAAAAAAAAAAAAAGCCCATGAAGAGATTCATTGATACAGGCTAAAGTCCACTTCACGGTGGTTTTGGCATTAAGAGGGTGAAACTGAGAACCATTTCATGGCTAAAGACACTTGTCCTCAGGGCAGAAATGCTTTTGGAGTAGAGCTTGGCTCAGTCCTATGACCTGGAGGTTTTAGCATGGATCCACCAATACTCTCACAACAGCTTGACTTGAGCTTTGTCTGTTTGTCTCATACTTTGTCACGCATACACTTATTGACCTTAGTTGACAACAAGCTCCATGTCAGTCAAACAAGCACCTCTACGATCATACTGGAAGTGGATGAAACAATGCAATCTCATTTTTTCCATTTTTAATACACATGCACCTGTTCATTGTTACTTTGCACTGTCCAGTGTTGTCATGTGTACGTTCTAAAATGTTTGCTTATATTTTGTTCATTTTTCATAATCTTCTTTCATTCTTTTGAACATGGGTGTTGTGCTCAGACCTCATTGACACAGGCCAGTCTACAACACACTCAGCCAAAGGCACTAAATAAGAACAAACTGCTTTACCTGAACAATCTCCCTAAGGGAACACACAAAGACCAGAAGGCACCTAGCACTCTATTTGTCTATGTACTGCCTCCCTGGTCTCCTCACATTCCACATTGTGTGTAATAGAAAAATACAAAGCCCAGAGGCATTCCCTTTCTCCAATTAAGAAAGAAGGCAAACACCCCTTATAGAGGAAGGATGTGCAACAGGACAGAATGGTAGAAGTGAATAAAGTGGACAATAAAAAGCTGAGGCTGGCATTAACTTGAGAAATTGAAATTGTAGCAGAAGACAGTAGGTGTAGAAATAAAAGACGAGAATAAATACATAAAAAAACAATCATTAAGATCTGAAAAGAACAACGTAATTACATAAAGTACAATGAATTTCACATTTCTCTTCTGCTGCAAAACCCCACTTTGGGATGTGCTGAATCAATTAGAAACAAGCAGACCATTGTAAAACTATGTGAAATGAAATGAAATGTGATAGATGCAGTTGAGGCTAAACATCCCAAAACCCAAAGAATAAGAGTGATAGCAAAAGGTAAATGGAGATGTATTTGATAACAGTGAAAAAAAGAAAAACACCTTTGGACCAAAAATAATGGTGGAAAAACAAGAAATGGTTTGTCAAAAGCTTCAAATCTTGAACTAAAACACCAAAACTTTAAATACAACATGCATCATTATAGAAATGTAATGCAATAATGTAATCTTCTCTGCACCATCTGTTTTAAGAAACACTCAGAATTAAGTCTTAAACCACAACGCCAACATGGAGATTGACAAATTTAAACATCGTCTTGTTCCTTCTTAGGATTTATTCTTCTGTGAATAGTTTGTCCAACAAAAAATCATCAAATGAAGTGTGCAGCGGGATAAATACATTACTCTAAAAACACTAAATTGTTTGATTTCAAGCAGCAGGTGTGCATTAATCCCCAACTACAAATAGGACACAAGCTATGGGACTCCCTTAGCACACACCCTTCTTTTAAAGGCAAATAAACACTCACTCTTTCCTGTTTGCCGTGTACACAGGGAGACATACAAGCACGCACAAATCCCTGCACAACTGCTAAAGTCATCCGTCAAATCACAAATGGCCAACATGCGCTCAGTGACTCTGGTGCGTCTGCATTTATAACCTGTGTGCCCGTGTTTGTCTAATTATTTTTTCCTCGTGTATTAGTGTGTGCCACTGCTCCTGCCTGAATGCTCCCCATTCCCATCTTGTTCTCTCACTCTGTGCTCACAGATGAACGTGGAACTTGTGCGTAATTAATTGGATATGTTTGTAATTAGAGGGCAAGCGAGAGAGAAATGCACGCAAGCCTCTTTTTGTTTTGTCTGCTGCGCCTAGCAGCGGCGCAGGAAAATAAAAACTGATTACACAGAACACTAATTACCATGGATTTATCCCCCTCACTTCACAGGGTTAATTCTTATTCTCTGTGTATGTGTACTCAGATACTGCTGTCCATCTCATGAACATGGACACACAGTTTAGGTCTATAATTACTGCGTTATTGACCACGAGTCTGATCACAGACAACAGTAAGCCTGGGATGAAAAGTAACAACATATTTGTCGAGTGAAATGTTGCTTCTGGCCAGAGGGCTCACTAATGAGGTGCAAGGTTCATGAGCTAAAATAATAGAATTGAAAATGCATTATTATCTTGGTTTGCTTTGTTAAAACTAATTTTTATGACACAGTTGTGGAAAAAAATAACAGTTCACTTTAGCATACATGATATAAAAAAGCTAGATATCCTGAAGCAAACAGAATAACTAGAAAAATAATTTAAAAAACAAGCATATGAAAGGTTTCATTGCATTTTAGGTATTATATATTACTATGAGCGACACATTTCAGTAAGCCTTATTTTAAGGAGCCAGACTTTTATTTACTTCCTTAAGATGGTCTCAAGCAATACATCCTCAGCATTTCTGAAGGTGTTAAAGAGTTTTGCTTGAACTTTGGCTACAGTTAAATGACACTTCCCAAGAAACTTTCAAAGCCTGATAATTGTTTAAATATTTTTCTATCACTGACACAAATGCAATAACAAAATATACATGTGCAGCCATGAAAGTGCAATTATCTTGTCTCTATCATGATGGCACTTATGGACAAAATCCTAACATTTCTGTGCATTTCAAATTCCTCTGATGCATCACACTGAAGCCAAACAATCATTGCAAATCAAGGGGGGAAATAAATAAAAATAAAAAATAAAAATAAAAAACTGATCAGATAGATGACGGCATGTGAATCCAAAACATGCTCTTGCTGAAAGAAAACAAGCTGCTGAATCTATTTTTACACAGAGGTGGACCTGGGGGGCGACACCTTCCTCCCTGTAGATTACAGAAATGGTAGAGTGGATCCCTCCGGACTCCCTTCTCTTCCTCTCCCTATCTGTACATCTCCCTCTTCCTCCCTCTCAGTTCCGCCCGGTGTTACTATGGCAACAAGGACTGGTGCGACATGGTGAGGACTATGGAGGAGAAGAGAGAGGAAGAGTGGGAGGGAAGAGTCCACCTGCAGTCCAACACCAACCCTTAGGGACTTTAGTAGGTGAAACTAAGGGTATGGGTTAAGTCCTAGTTCCTTTTTTATTCTGACATATTTGTCCTTCAGCATAAACAGACTCGTCTTTCCTGTGCTGTTTTATTTTTTATTTTTTTCCATTTCCATTCTCAAAGCTGTGTTAACCTCCCCACCTGTACTTTGTTTTCTCTGATAAAAAGTCTCCATTTCTTTGAATCTTTATTCCTCCAAACCTCGATTTCCTTAGTATTTTATACATGTCGCTCCTTCTATTTTTATATTTTTTACATCCATCATGCTTTCATGCCCCTTTTCCCCATTGATTAATTAGATATGTCTTTTTTTTTTTTTTTTTTTTTTTAAATAAATAAATAAATAAAGCATAATTAGCAAATTTCAGTTCTATAACACTAAGGAGCTTATTTAGTCAAAAATATTTGAATATTATTAAACAGAAAAAATAGTTGGCTTTATTTACAGGGTCACATAAAGTAAAATAATAACTTAAAACAATACTTCGTTTGCAAGTTACTTTTTTGTATAAATTAGTGTACTGAAAAATGTAGTGCCTTGTAGCACTAGGCCTGTCACGATAACACATTTTGCTGGGCAATTGTCTTGGAAATTATTGTGATAAACGATAATATTGTTTGAAACTTAACAATAATTAAATGTCAAATTTTAGAAGAAATGTTGATTTGTTTGGAGTGTAGTACCTTTTTTGACCACATGATGGAAGTATAACACTGTTTGAACCAAAGTATGGATAGTTGAGCAGCGTGTCTAAGAAAAATGGAAGGGAAGGCCCTTTACGTGACATGGGCGACATGGTGACACTGATTAGAGCTCTTTAGTATAGCATTTTTCACACAAAGCTTTTAATTAAAAAAAAAATTAAAAATCAGTAAACAAGTTCTCAGATTTTTTTTTTGCAGAGAAAAACTTTTTGCACAAAGGCACAGGTTTCAACCGTGAATTTTGGAGCTGGACAAGACAGAGGTTTATTCCCAAGGTTGGCCTGTGAGCTTAGGTCATAGCTTAGCTTCTCAGCTTAGCTGCTTTTAGCCATCCAAAAACATGATTTTGGACGGTTAAAATACGTTTTAAAGAGAAAAGAGAAAGGGAGGGGTCAGTTAAGAGCACCAGAGTTGAGCCGTGTCTTCAGTACAAAGAGTGCAACATAGAGAAACGATAAAGCCGGTAAATGAAAATCAGGTAGGCAATTTTCATTCATCATACAATTAATTGATTTGTTTATCGTGACAGGCCTACTGACTACTAAACATTTTCTTGATTCCCCACAGACGTTTCTTTTTCTTTTAAAAACAACAGTTTTCCAAATTGTTTCATTAGGCACGAGGAATTAGAAAAATGTTGAAGATTGAAAATGGCTGCCAACCCACTAAAAGAGGAGGATGACTGTAGGCTGACTTTCTAATAAAATGAGTAAAGTGACCTCAATGTCTGAGCGCATTCTCAAGTGTTTTAAGAACTGCTGCAAGACCAGACACTATTTTTAACTTTCTCCTGACAATAAGTGGGTTCAACTAGATTGTTTGCTTGTGCTGATACAATCATGTGTGACTCACATCAGTCCCTATAAGTCAGAAATACAAGGCAACCATTTTCCTCATTAAAGTGTGATTAAGAGCAAAAGATTAGTGCAACAGTAGGATCTATTTTGACTACACTTCCTGGATGATAACATGTAATTTGGTCTTGTATTCCTCACCTTAATGTTATGTAAACTTAACTTTAGAGGCAGGGGGTAGTAATATAGTCCACATCTCTGACTCTTGGAGTTGCAAGTAAAAGTAATGCTGTCACAGTGACAAAATAATCTGACCCATGTGGGACCAGGGGGGCGACAATCCCACGAGACTGATAAAGATGCTCATAAAAGCATTTATATTGGCTGCCAGAGTGTAAAGATTCCTATCTGGCACATATAGATGCACCATCCATGCACATTCGCAACTGTGTGCCCACAGATAGAGACGTGCTGCTATTTATGCTACTCGATGACTGCGAACTGTGATCTCGCTTGCTGATTCTGGCTCAGATTTAAAGTATTGGATGACAAGAAGAAATCTCACAGAGCAGATGTGATCAGATTCAGGGACATCCTCTAATGCCTTGTGCCGACACACACCTGATCATGTTTTGACACATAACACAGGCAGCCTGTTCATCCCATCATTGCTGCAGCTCACATTCCCTTTGAAAGACAACATAACCCAATTACCAGCATCCTGTTTTTGACAAAGGCAATATCATGATGTTTCAGACAGGCATTATTACACTGGAATACATCCTAGTGAAGGTCACACATTTATATCCTGTCCCAGAACATATCTTGGCTCTTTATCCTCGTGGCTTAAAAGATAGGTTGACTGTTTTATACTGTGTTCAATAAAATCTTTCATCCGTCAGTTTTTTTGGGTTGAGTTGTATCTGGGATTCTGAGTCATTTCACCAACATAAATTGATTCAATAGACAGACTACAGCAGTCCACCTGTTGTAACATTTACTATCACACCAGTAAACTGGTTCAACAAAATATTTATGTTCAGGCATATATTACATAATCTTGATTTAATACAGACGTAAAACTGACTCATCACACAAACTAAACACTTTTGGAAAAAGCCATTGTGCTAAAAACGCCTTAAGCTTTTCACCCCAAACTGTAAATAAAAAGTGTGGGTAAACCTTACTTTATATTAAATATCATTACATGTATTATAATGTTTATTTAATGTTTAATGTTTTACTGTATTTTACAATATTACTGTTTAGCATACATTTTAGAAGTTTTAGTGTATTATTTAGAGCATTGTTTAGCATATATCTTAGTGTATATCTTAGATCCTTGCATGCTGTTTCTTTTTATACTTATATTTTTGTTATTTTGGTGTGTAACTGGGACCTTGAGTACACAATCTCATTCTACCTCATGTACCACATGTGATACAAATGACAATAAAGAAGTGAATCTTGATTATACACTGCATAGTATGAAGTATTTAAAAAAGTACTTTTGTGTAATAATATTTGATGAATTTGCTGGAAAACTAAGAACATTTTTCTTAAAATATATACTTGCTACGTGTTGATTATTTTATTTTTATTTTTTATTTTTTTAAACAAAATTACGATATTTTATAACAAACTCATCTTGTTTCAAGTTTAGATTAATTTAGTTCAGAAAAAAATAACCAATATAAGCCAAATTAATCAATTTCTACCAACATTTTCTTTAATATCTGATTATTTTTCCACCTTTTTTTTCTTTCCATGAATTTCACTGTCCAAAACTACATTTAATGTTAAATTTTCTTTTCTCACTGCACTGTGCTCCTTCTTGAGGGAATTCAAAAAGCCTTGATTATATATATATATATATATATATATATATATAAAAAAAAAAAAAAAAAAAAAAAAAAAAAACACCCATTCCTTGAAAAGCAGTCATTTTCCCACTGAGATAATTACAGTAATTGTGATTTGTCAATAGAGTTTAAGTTTGATTATTTATGTTACAACATATTGCAGATTACTGCAGATGTAACCGTCATAAAAATCCTAAAATATGTTTTAATCTGAGCTTAGGTGTAAATGTTAACCTGCAGTTGTATAGAAAAACACACTGGAGTTAAAATGGGATTCAAATACAAAAGCAGAAGAACACCAAAACTAGTTGATAAACATTCAAAACCATAGAAATTCTACAAATGCCTTCTTCAGTGCTGACTTTCTAGAGTGTAATGAAATGCAGTAATGAGCTGGCTGATTGGAATAAATGCGCTGGAGAAGCTTTTTATGACTGATGCTGCCTCCGTGTAAACATAATAAAGCGCTTGGATTGAAAGATGGAAGTGGCGCGATGGAGGGGTGTTGTGGAGCAAGAACCATTCATTACCAGAATCCATTAGTGCATAAATGAACAGAGGAAATAAAACAAACGGGGCAGACTAATTACGATGTACAGAGTTGATGCAACACATGTGGGTCTGCATGACTGTCAAGTGTTACGTGTAGATTAATATGCATCCACTGCAGTGCAAGTTCCACGGGCTTTCAGAAGTCATAAACGAAACATTTCGGAGTGCTATCAACTCTCTCTCTCAAGGTTGGCACATGCTACTTTAATTAACACATTGCCAAAAAGAGGCTCCACTGACACAACAGCAATACGTTCAAATGTGTTATCGGTGTTCATACAACAGTGCTTCAGGCTAGCAGTGCTTGTTGCCACTGACATGCACCAGCAATAAATTAAACTGCAAGAAAATCACAACACTCCAGCACTTCAAACGGAAGCAGAGCTGTGTGCACATTATATGAAACATCTTTAAGGTTAACTGTGAAAAGGGACACAATCTGGGTGTCCTTGACACTGTTTGCACGTGAAAACAATTAGATATTTATACATATACACCATCCTCTTCTTATCCAGTAAACCCACACTGTGTAATATGTTCAGTCACACAAAATCACCTGAGGTGAAACTAGACCTTGACTCGCTTTACTCTTATTAAAACACACAAGTGTATAAATAAATACTTTTTTTTTTTTGCATTTTGCGCAGTAAACGCATGACTTGGGCAAGATTAACAACTGTAATCGTCAAGCATAAACAGCAAAATATCAATTTTGAGCAAATAAACAAGCACATAATTAAGAGCCTGAAGCTGTCCCTTCTGGCACCAGCTTTCATTCATGTCTCTAATACCCAGTCATCACAAAGACAGTAAGTAGCACAAGCACAATGCACCTCATAAAGATCTTTAAATATGGATTTATAGCACTTAAAACTGATGCTTTACAAAGTTATCTGGCACCGAACCAAATCCCTCCTCAATTAATCTTCTTTAACTCACATTAAAGCTTCCATGTGACCAAGTGCTGCCACTCTCCTCTTTCTCCTGCTTTTTCCATTAAAACCTATTTTCCCTGACGACCATTGACTGCTGCGTTCTCCGACATGCAAGCAGAAAGACAGAAAAGAAGCTGAGCATAAGAGCCAGAAAAATGAAAACAAAAAAGACTATGCTAGCAAACTCAGTAAGAACTTTTGACAAAAAATGAAAACGGGCAAAACACTCACAGAAGGCTATAATTAATGTTCAAACACCTATGATAAGATTAACCTGCACTTAAAAAACCTCTGTGTTTAATATAAATTAGTCAAATAAATGAATTTAATTAAAGTTTTGTAAAAAATAAAAATAAAAAAAAATGTTGACAAAGACAAAGATAAAAACGAATGACAGCCTTAATAAGAAGTTAAAGCAAGAAGCTAAGGTAAGAAAACAAATCTGATTAAAATGAAACACTGTTGATTGAAAGGCAAATTAACAAAAGATAAACTAAGGTAGGCATTCAGATTAAGAGTGGATAAGCATGTCTGCAAAGCTTAATAATTATCCGAATCCTGTCATAACTAGAAAAAAGGAACTAGAAAAATAAGCTACTATATGAAGCCCCGTGTGTGTGACAGTGCTGATGATTTATGGTGAGCATTGTCCAGCAATGTAATTGGCCACCATGTTGGTTTTCTGGTGTGAGAATAGAAGCATGAGAGAAGTGAACACGTCTCAGGATTATTGTAAACTACATCCAATAGCTCCAATCAAATGCATGATAAAAAGGAATGACCAAAGAGAAAAAAAATGTGTAGACCAGTAAAACTTAACAAATCTTTACAGATTTTTAGCTCAGCAGTGACAAACTCTCAAATGTGTGCTTCCTGTTAATTTTAATGATTTGTTGTCATGGTAACACACCAGCTGTGTTCACAAGTAACATTTCCCAAGTGTCCAGTGACACTGCTGCTGCTTTGAAATCTATTGATTGATGAGTGATCATTAGATCACCGCTGACAAATCAAAATGAGGTATTGCTGCAGCACAGCGAGTAAAGATGAGATGATAATGGGAAAATTACACACATAAGAATAATATTTATATTGAAGGCAAGCATAAAATAACAATTAGCGCATGGTTAAGGTCAGTCCACACCAAGTATAATACCCTAATAACAGAGACAACAGCAAACAGGAAACTGTCTACACACCACTGACATATTTTGTAAGCATTACTAAGCCCACACTTCAATATACAGCATCAGGAATAAATCAGAGAGGATTTTGATTGACTAGTAATGCTGTGTGCCAAGTAGAAGAAAAAAGGGAAACAAACAATTTGGCTTGGTATTTGTTTTATATTTAAATTGTACTATTTTCAATGTTTCTAAATCAGTTTGATGTTTAAGCATGTAATAAAGAGGGCACTAGTAGCCCTTGCAAAGCATATCACAATTTTTATTTTTTTTTTACTTTTTAAGAAATATTTCAGCCTCATAAATTTAGCTGCACTTATTTTTTACTGGGGTATCCTATTGCCAAGACAGATTGTTTGTTTAACCAATAAATAGTTTGTTCAACCAATAAATAGTTCATAGAGGAGCTAGTCAGAAATAACAGTATAATAACTAAATTTGCCTTTATCCAGTTTTACAATGAAAACAAAAAACAACTGTGCAAAACAGACTTTGCAAAATAATTGCACATATTTTTTTTAGAGGCAGCGTATATTTTATCCCAATGAATAATCGTGTTCAAAAATCACATTCCATTTTTTATCCAATTTTGCAAAATAGCTCTTCATGTAAGAAAATAAATTGAGGACACTGACTCACCTACTTATTTAAGTGGGCAGCCATGTTTGAAGTTTTGAAGTCAGCTTGCATTATGCTGCTCTGATGTGAAAATGGCTTTTGTTAAAGAGCGTGATTTGGTTGGGCGTTTAACTGATGTGGTCTTTGAGAAAAGACATCAAAGTGTCCAGGGTGTCTTTTATCTTTTCATCCTGAAACTGGTTTAATGTGTGCATACAACACATACACCCCCAGAAAACAGGAAGGCGGGAAAAGACCAGAGTACTGTCATTGTAACGAGAGGAACTTTGGACTATTTAGTCACCCTCATGCGGCGCCATCATTCTGTCATTATTCACTCTCGTCCTTTTCTCTCCTCGTTTTTAGTCAGAACCAGAACTCAGCAAAGAAAAGTTCTCACCATTTTCTCTGTGTGAGGACAACTCCAATAACTTCACTTTTAAATGAAAGTGTTCCCCTCTGCTCTTTCTTCAAACACATCCCCTTTCATCCATCCAGCTAGCTGGCTGGGAGCATTTGTGTCTGTGTGTTGTATATTTAATTGCTCGAGGAGAAAACACAAAAGATTGAGATATTCTGTGCAAATGTGGCAGCCCGACATGTCCTGCTATATAACGAATCTTAAGGATCTCTGTTCTCTCAACTATTTCAGTGCAACTTGTCAACAGTTTGTCATCTGTGAAATGGAAAGATGACAAACTACAATGAGTATGACAAAATAAAAATAAGGTGTAAGAATGAAGTTACTGACAGAGAAAAAGAAAAACATCAAAAAAGCCATGGAAAGAGAATAAAAATAAATAAATTACGTATAGGCATGCGGGACTAAATCAAACATCTTCAAATAAGCTATAAATTAAAGTTGTGGATGTTGTGGCACAGCAATATCAATTAAATACTCTAAGCATAAATGCCAGCATCTATGGGGCCAAGATGGGGTAGAGGCAGGGCAGCCGACTCGGGACCCAACCCAGGTAGGATTCCCAGCCATTCCCACGTCATAGTGTCCCCAAGCAAGACACCTAATCCCCGATTGTTCCCTGGGCACCTACATAGCCGCCCACTGCTCCACCTGGGTGTATCCCAGGTGCAATGGGTTAAATGCAGAGAACCAATTTTGCCATTATATGGGAACATACAATGACAACACATAGCACTTTACTGTGTTAACATACACGTAGCAAAGAGCCTGAAGCAATGCCGTCAATCCACAAAAACCTTCTCACCAAACTGTAATCCCCTCAACCTTCTTCTCTCCAGCACACAGGGATTTCCAAATCCTCCGCTGATGTTGCATCACCACTGGTGTGTGTATGACATCACATAGTTTCCTTGAGGTACAGATTAGTGAGCGCCGTACACCAGGGATCACCAAGCTTCTTAAAGCCCAAAGCTACTAGAAAAATACTAATCTGAACAATGGTTGAGGTTCTGCTGTTAAAAATGTTTTTTAAAAATTGCACCATTTTAGTAATCTTGACCATTTCTTCTGACAAAAGACATTTGATGTATATGCTCAAATCAGAAGATTATTTTAATGATAAATTTGGAAAAAGTTACTCAAAAACAGGTATAATACCCTTAAATAGTATGTACAAAAAGATGTACAGTACACTAAAGTCAAACATACAGGAAAACAATCCAAAGTTAATCACAGACACTCAGGTTCAAAGTTCTATAGGCAGCAAAAAAGCAGTTTAAACTTTTTTTTTTTTTTTTTTTTTTTTTTTGCCAGAAGCAGGTGCAGATGAATATTCATGAATGGAATGAGTATCAGGTTGCTTTTCTAACCACTATTGTGTGAGTGAGTTAGTGTGACAGCACTTGTATGTGCAGCAACTGTGCTTCTGTATATCAGATACTTTGTGTAGGTGGAAAAAAAAAAGCTATTGCTCAAGGAAGGACAACCACGAGATTAAAAAAAGAAGCAACAAACAAAAGTAGACCAACTGCAGTACTGAATATTAATGAGAAACAGAGTGACTCATTGCAAGTTGAACACAAGGAACAGCAGGAAGGGGGGTGTTGCACTTATTCCTGTTTGTTCATTTAGGTTTTATATAAGCCTGGAGAAATTGCAAAACATGCCCTGTAGCTATTTTTCTGAAAATACAGCTGAGTGCTCTACAGCAGAATCTTTCAAGTTGTCTTTTTACACAGATGATACACCTCTGTCACAGCTGCTACTCATTTTAATTATTTTGATTGGAGGCTCTAGAAAGTTCTGTTGGCAAGAAATAGAGTTAAAAAAAATTGCAATCTGAAAGAGTATGCCACATTAAGAAAGCATGTAAAAAAATAATAATTAAAACAACAGCATAAGGACTGTATTAATTCTACTGCATGTGTTTTTTGATCTTGTATTATCTACATCGGGGTCTCCTTGTAGCTCTTTTCAAATAGCTCCTCAAAGGTTGATAAAAAAAATTAAAAAAAATCTGGAGTTGTCAAATTTGATTTGTCACTGAACAGACTGACATTTATGTTAGGGATGCACAATATTACCGGCATTGTATCGTATCGGCCAATACTAACATTAAAATTCAATATCGGACATCAGCCACTCCATTAAAATAACTCGCCAATATAAAAGGCGCTGTTTTTGCCTGAAGCTGCAACACGATGACATCACATGCGCTTACCCAATCTCACGGCAGAGAGGAAAATTCAAAATGGCGTTGTGGAAGTTTTAGTTTTCGTTGGTGAGGATGTCTGATTCCAAAGATGTATGGAGTACGTTGAGCCTCGCTATATTGTCTGCAGTCAGAGATATTTTTCCGACGTAACGTTACCAGAGTTACAACCGTCATTTACGACGTCATTGAGAAGCTAATAGCCGATAGCACAACTTGTTGGGTGATTTTTACTACAGACATTTGGGCATCAAGTGTTAGCTCTGTTAGCATGATTAGTCTTACGGCACAATGGAGAGACTAAAACTTTGAACTTAAAAAAGGCTGTCCTTCATGCACAGAAGTACAGAGGATCCCACACTGCAGCTAGGAACCTGGAACAAGCCTCCGCACGTGAGACAGCATCGCAGGTGACTAATGCCAATAAATAACATTTAACACTTTTCATTTAATATAAGTTAAAGTGCTATGCATATCATATGGCTTTTACTGAATACATGTATACGTCACCAGCTCTTACAGCTGTTGCACAATTTTTGTAGCAAATAAACCTAAATAAGAGGGCTATGTTCTGACAAATGAACGTACTGAATATAAAATATCGGTATCGGCATCGGTTATCAGCCTAATAAGTTTCAACATATCGGCATATCGGATATAAGCCAAAAATCAAACATTCTTAGTTTGACTTAAACTCCATGGCAGAACTCTCATCTTGATCAAGCACGAAGGCGACAGTAGAAAGGAAAAACTCCCTCATGAGGAGGAAACCTTTAGCAGAACCAGGTTAAGGACAAGCAGCCATCTGCTTCAACCGGCTGGGTTAGGTAGGAACAGGAAGGAGGAACAGATACACAATGGCAGGTTAAATATCACATGTTAAGATAAAAATAGTATCAAATGAAAACTATTCAGTTTTAACAATTAATTTAAGGATATGAGGTCAATTTGTCCTCTAGTAGTCTAAGCTTTAGAAAGCATGACAAGCCGATCCTAATTATAGGATTTATCAAAAAAGAAAAGTCTTAAGCTCAGTCTTAAAACTGGACAATGTGTCAGCCTTATGGACAGAATCTGGAAGTTGGTTCCACAAGAGGAGCCTGACAACTGAAAGATCTTCCTCCCATTCGGAAAACAGTTTTGTTGCGGCAAGCTTGATGAGTCATGATGTCAGACAGGCAGCCACCATGAACTCAGCATGTAGCTTAAGAGATAAAAAAAAGGTACAATTTTCATGAGGAGTGTGAAACAGTTTGTTTTTTTCTCTACAAATATTTCCAACACGTGCGTCTGATCTGTGCAGCAAACACGTTAGATGGAAAACTTTCAATCTTCAAAAAGATTAGAAAAAACTGCCCTTTCTCATCACTTCCACAAAGACCGTAAACGCAGCAACAGAAGCTTTATTTACAATAGAGCTCAAATTAACAGAGCACAAAAAGTCCTTCTCCGATGGTGAAACTATGACAGTAGGTTTTGACTGTGGTGGCTGTAACTCTGTACCAGAACCACAAAATGTAAGACACAAATTTTATCTGCTACTGCCGGTGTGCAACTCAATGTTAAAATAGTTACAAGGTCTGTGTTATCCACGGCTGCACCTGAACAGCTAGAATCGGACCTGAACAAGTGTGAATGATTGTCAATTCAGTGTGACGAGTCTGGCAACGCAAGCAACATATCCTGGCTGGCTGTTTTTAATCGGATGGCATTTTGTGACTTTTCCACCAAAGAAGAGTTTTTAATCCCACTCCTGCTAAAAACAACAACCAAGGGAGTTGACTTGTACTCCACAGTGAAGGACTATTTTGTAGCAAAAAAGATGGTGTCTGTGACAACTGACAAAACGACCACTATGACAGGTCAAAAATGCATATTCATGTAAATTCAACATTTTTGGAACTTTTTTTGTGAGCTCATGTTTTGTAAATGTTCAGACTAGCTCATTTACAGATTGTAAAAGTAGCTCACAAAAGAAAAGAAAAAAAGATTGGAGACCCCTGATCAATGAGTCACAATAAACATATCTACATATATATAGATATATAAATTATAACTCTGAAAGTGCACCAGACCACAAAAGGAGGAAAAGTATTTTTTTTAGCTCATAGTACATTACCATAGAAACACTGTCTAACAGCTGGTTTGCATGCCAAAAGTACGCTGGTATCCCGCCTACATAATTTAAGCTCCGTTTAGATGAGCTTTGTCCGCTCTGTGATCTAGTGGGAGCAATGGCAGTCATACATTTTTCAAAAGAGAGAGAAATGGACTAAGAGGTGCACTATTAGAGAGGCTGCACAAAAAATGTGTCAGACAAGTAAATTGGGAGATTTCTGGAAAGATTCAGATCTTCTAGTAGCATTCAATCTGAAGAGATGAAGATGATAGGTAAGTCAAGAATGACTAAAAAGGGGATAAATGGAAAACGAGGAGGAAGAAGAAAGAAGGAGGAAGAGACAATTTGAACCAAAATGAAAAGCTGAATGCAGAGGAAAACTGATAAATTATTTATAAACTCATATGTTTTTCACCATATCAGTAAAAATTGCACATTTATTTTAGCCAGGAAGTAAAAAAAAAAAAAAGATTGACAGACGAGATAAAGACAGAGAAAAATCTGAGAGAAAGAGGACGACGGTGGTGGTTCCTAAGCAAAAATATTAGTGGGGTGGACATCAATTGCCTGAATGATTAACTGCAGATATTTTACAAACTGTGTTGCATTTTCTGTTGTAAAAATAGGATATATGATGTTTAATATTTAAGTCAATGTAATTTTTATATTTAGCTTATTTTGGTGTAGAAACTTGTTTGTTATCCTCTTGCAGGTCGAGGTTGTGCCTTGGGAAAAACAGTCTAACAAATCAGAAAAATGGACGTCTCCCACCTCCACCAAAACTGGTATAATTTCACAGATTCAACGCACGACCAAATTATTAACACAATATATGAGAGAGGTGGTGGATTAGTGAACACTCACGCTCAGAGTTGTTTGGATGTGTAAAAAAATTTTTTCACTTTGTTATAAAATAATAAAAGTGAAGAAATAATATTAGAATATATCACCAATTTAAATAAATGTTCCAAGCACAGATCCAACACAGACTTATGATTAAAAGCCCTCAAATTTAATTTTATTGTATAATATAACAGCCATAAATGCATTTTCCACAGGACTGGTTAAATAAGATGCTACCATAGTAGCAAAAATCTCCTGTTTTTGTCTCTCCTCTATCCTCCTCAGTTTTCTGTTCAGGTCCCCTCTGACTGCTCCAAATGGATTTAAACAGAATCTTTTCACAACACAGCAGGTTTTGCTACAGCTACTCCTGCGTTTGAGCTTACATCAAGTCTAGAGTTGTAGTGGTTGTATTGATGCTCTAAAACCAGACAAATGTGTCCACAGGGCAGAAAACTGGATGCCCCAAATTAAATTTTACTGTTTGCATCACTGGCGATATGTTCCAATCCACTTGATGAACGTGGGTTGGAGAAAGAAGGCGCCCCATAACAGTAAATCAGTAAAAACTGCAAATCAATTACTGTAATTTCTGGAGTATTGAGAGCACTCGAATAAACCATGCCCACTAAATTTAAAAATAAAAAAATTGTACATATTCTGTATACAGGCCGCAATTACCATGGGTTCCACATTGTAATGATATATTTACACAGAAAGATTTTTTAGACTTTTAATTAAATATGCACAAGTAACATACACAAATATGCACAGTATTTTTTTTTTCTCAAGAGTGCCTGTAACACAGCTGTTTAAAAAAATGCAGTAGCTTAATAGTAGGCTACTATATCAGGAGTAATAGTACAAATTTACTGTACTATTGTAATAGTAGTAATTTCATTGGTCAGTTTTTTCCTCCTTTATTCATACAGGTAGTGTCATTGAGTCATGAGGACCCACCCCTCAAGAAAAACATGTATTGGGCAGCCATGTGAGTGCCGGGTGTGACGAGGCTAAATGTTTTGGTGGCGTTAAGCTCATAAGCCCATAAAAAAATAAAAATCCATCCATCCATTATCTTTACCAGCTTCTTCCAAAAATAAATAAATAAATAGAAATCTATAAATTAGCCGCAGCATTGTTTAAGCCACGGCGTTCAAAGTGTGTGAAAAAAGCTGTGACTTACAGTCAGGAAATTACAGTGCTAAAAAAAATCATTCAAAGGTCCATTTTAAATTGTCAAAATACAGTAGTTTAAAAATCCACATAACTAAACAACACACAGCAAGCTCAGTAAATGAGTAATTAACAATATTAATTAGGAGGAAGTACTATGTGGGACAAATTAATTTTTCAAGTTGGGCCCCACCTGCCCCAATGCATCACGCCACTTGTTGAATGTTTGACAGGATTAGCATTTTAATATATTACTGAGGTCATTTGGAGTCCAAAAGCTCACCAAGTTGTCAGTAATATGTAGTGATTGTAATAAGAACTTCACAGTTCAGACCCGTAGAGCAGAAGCAGAGCATTGTCCAGGAATCTGTTGAAGCAATTTATTTCCATCTTTACTCAAATACAAAGCTGACCTCTCTTCAGCTAAGATAGTTGCTAAGGGTGACCACTAGCAGATCAAAAATATAAAGTCACAATAACGGTAAGTGTAGCAACTTGATTTAGTGTATAACTTAAAATGAAACATGTTTGCTGTTACACCTGCTGATGATCTATAAATCAATAAACCTCAAGGAGAGAGTGTGCACACGCGTGTAATTGTTTGACCTTGACTTGTCAACTCCTGCCAGTCAGAATAATGTGTCAGTAGAGAAAAATAAACAGTGAGTCAGCAGGCACCCTCAATGAATTACAATAAGGACAGATGGGCTACTGCTGTGTCATGAGAAACACCCAGCACTGCATTCACCATGCAGCAGCTTCACTGTAAAAGCAGAGGAAGAGAATTAACCCCTCTGTCTTAAATCAAACAGCATTTATTTTATGTCAGGATTATTTCTCAAGTAAACAAAACATTTGCAACTCATCAGTTTCACCAAGAACTTAAAGAAACACTTCTAATTTCTGCATTTCTAACTTCTATTTTCATCACTTTGTATCATCACCCATCTTCCTTTTCACCCCTTCCTCCAGCTGTCCAGCCTGCTGTTCCACTGCCTCTCCACCAAGAAAGGAGTGATCACACCAGCACATGACACCACGCTGGGACATGTGGCATTTCCACTGCTACACATCTCATCTGCCTAAATTAGCATGCATTACACTATCACATGAGCAATTAAATTGAGAGGGAGAATGACACTGTACACTAGGTGGGAGACTGGCAATGTCTTCAGGTGGGGTGGAGGAAGGCAGGTGTTGGCAGGATGGGGTGGGACAGGGGGATATTTTAGAGGGCACAGCAGGAACCGAGGAGGTTTAGGCAGTGAGAAAGGATGGACGACTTTAGAAAAATATATAATTAAAAATGACAAAGAAATACAGGAAATATCTGTAGAAAGTATAAACTACTTACAGAAAAGAAGAACACACACAAAAAATGTGAGGCTGCGCATTCACAAGCTCTTTTGACCTGACAAAACAGGTACTTTGCATTCTGTGGCTGACATTTTCACACAGCAACAGCAATTGAAAACTATAATCCAAAGTGCAGTTAAAAGTTTAATGACTTTCTATGAGATACGTGAGGGGGAAAAAGTGGCTAAAAGCTCCGACTTAAAATTATGATAACCGTAAGAACAGCAGACTTCCCTACAGTGATCGATTTATCTGCATCAAAAGCCACACTGCTGATGATGAAAGTACACACAAGCCAAAATGGTGAGTTATGGTTGAAGCAATTGTAGTTTAACACATAACACAATGTTTTAATACTTCACTTCAAATAATCTCAATAAACAGAAATCATCTGTGAGAATGGCTGAGCTGCACTAAAAACTGCATTTATAAAAAGATAAATCCCAGAACATTTATCAAAACTGAAGACATGTTTTATTACTGTTTGAACTCATTACTAGTGTGTCTTCCATGAGGAGAAACTAAGCAAATGTCAGGATCTAGCTTAAAATGATTTGCAGTAAGAATCACCACCACACTGAGCATGGGCAAGCAGAAAAAACTGTGTGAAGAGATCAAGATGGCAATATTGGACAAGCATGATGAAGGTAAATGTTAGGTGACTATTTCTGAGCAACATAACATTTATGTGACCGTAGCTGCTAGTTAGAAAGTTTAAAGATGATAGGTCTGTAGTTAACAACAAAGGAAAACAATATATCCAAGATTCAGGCTCAAGGTACAAAGGTGTCCTCCGTTGCAAAGGTTCCCAACCCTGGTCCTTGAGGAACAGCATTCTGCATGTTTTAGTTTTTTCCCTGCTTTAACAAATCTGATATAAATTAATAGGCGATTAACAGGCTTCTGCAGAACATGCAGAAGTAATTAAGTCACTAACTCAGTTGTGTTGGAGCAGAGAAACAACTAAAACATGCAGGGTGGTGTTCCTCAAGGACCTGTATTGGGAACCACTGCAGTCTACTGGACAAGACGTGAGCTCGCTCAACAGAGGACTTTGCTCTGAAAAACATTATAAAGTCTGCAGTTACTGACAACAATATTGTGACAAACATATCACAGGGTTTTAAATGCAAAGTAGTACGGAAAACAATGAGGAAGATGAGGACAAAAACAGCAAAAGGTGAGATGATTTATATTATTTTACTTATATTATTGAAGTTAATCAAACTCACTAGTTGTAAAGATGAGTGGCCACTGGCAAACTGACTAAAATTACTTAGACAAGGAGCACCACAAGCAATAAGCCAAAAGGATCTGTTGAAACGTGGCTACCTCTAGCTCCATCAAAACACACTAGTCGTCTGAGTTTGCATGCAATGTATGTTTTTTGTTGTCCTATTTCCATATAGATAGAACAGACCATCAAATCTTGGGATGAGAGACTATATCATCAAAATCCCTGTACAACACACAAACGCACACAGACAAAAATATATTTTTAGGTTAATTCAGCATCAAATCTCATTTTGCATAAGCTTATTGCAGCACACAATCAATACTTTTCCATCTAATGCAGACTAACATGTATACATGTAGATTTTATGAGGGCAAACCCTCTAAGCATAAAACATTAAACACTGCCATTTGCACAAGCAAACACAACATAGTGTTTCTACAAAGAGCAGCAGAGTCATTACACAAACCTCTGTGGATCTAGTGTGTGATAGTAAACACAAGACAATGCACAGTAACATTTGCCTCAAGCCATCTTGTTATCTAGGTGTGAACGTGTACGGTATGCACAGCCGCAAGAAGTACAGGTTGACATAGAGTTATCATTAGGGACCAGTCCCTCTGGATCAATACAATCAAACAGTATTTATGACCAAATGCACGCTTGCTTTCTTCACTGTTTACCAAGTTTCATCTACATTCAACATAGATTAGACATTTTTATTGAGCCAGTCAAAATCAAGTATACAAGGAACAACATGTCACACATCAATGTGCAAAAACAATAAACAGAACACACAACAAAGAGAGGATAGATGATCCTAAAACAACACATAAGCCAAAGTACGATGCCGGTTCTTCCTGCTGCACATTTCAAATATAGCCCCCAGTATAGCTCTGCGTAAGGCTGTACGCCGTACTACGCCGTACACTGGGCCGGATTTTAGCAGGGGCTTACAGGGGCTGCAGCCCGGGGCCCCGGCGCTTTGGGGGCCCCGGGCGGTATAGTTAGTTTACATATTGGATATCGATCCAACCTGCAGATATTTTCCGATCCATGACGCACGTTGGCTTCAAAC
>JARVGV010000694.1:11769907-11780205 GCA_031762435.1 Hypsolebias longignatus
ATAGGTGAACTGCCTGCGTTCAGTACGCGCGTATGGAACGGCGTACAGCCATACGCAGAGCTATACTGGAGCCTTATGTTTGTGAGCCTGGATTCAATGACCCAAACAACATGGTCACACCAATCACACAAACCAATGGATCAAGTTTTATATTGTGTCTATAATTTTCAGTCAAAAATAAAAGACAGATCAGCATAAACATTTCAATTTGCTCCATCAAATAGTCACTGGTTAAAGCACAGTTTAACTGAAAGGATCTGTTTTAAAACATGTTAACTATTTAGATACAGTTCAGAAAATAAGGAAGTTACTGTTAAAAAGTTAATGCTGGTAATTCAGGTAAATCCCAAGCTCACTAAATATTTTAATTGGAACAAAACAATAAAATTCATATGAATAACATGTAAATATGATGTTCATTGTGAAACTTTTTAAACATCTACATTTGATGTCCTCTGTTGTGATTATATAAATGTGCACATTCGTGTAAAGACATGTTCATAAAGAAAGGCAGTGTTGGTGTCTTTATTTACATACCTTATATCAGGGGAGGGTCATTCCAAAGGTGAAGAGTGTAAACATCAGGGAATATGTAAGAAAGAGAAAAATCAAGGGAAAACAAATGTTAATTTAGCAATTAAAACAAATAAGATCTAATAACCAAAATAATTTTTATTAGATTGTCATTTTTAATTATTTATAGGGTTGTTTTGCCAATCATAGTAATCTAATTTGTACAACACATTTACCTGTAACTGTATTTATCCAGGACTGTCTTTATAATACAAAAAGTAACCACAAACTTAAGTGAATTATTTAATTTGTCCAACAGTTTCCAGTCATACCCATAATGCAAATGTGCCAACTCTCAGGTAGCAGGAACAGCACCCATCTCCTGTGCCCATGTTGTGCCAGTGAAGCAGGCTGGCACAGAGCTGACAGGTGCTCTGCAGTGTTGTTAAAACACAGCAGCACAGCACCAGCCTCAGGTTAGAAAGATGTGATTCATTAATCAGAACTCCCTGCAGGGAATAACACTGCCTGCTGGCACAGCCTCTCTTTTCACTCTCCTTCACTCCCTGCTGACTAGCCACTGGACAAACAACACAAAAGTAAGCTGTACGCATTCACCATATGTTTAAACAAACAAAAAACACATTTAAACTCCTTAGACATGCACATCAATATACATAATCATACTTATTTGCTATAGCTTTGCCCCCTACAAATGATCTTTCAAGAAATACCTTGACTATAAGATAAATACTTTGAACTCAGATGTTTAGTCACTGAAAGCTCACAATTTATCTGGATGTCTTTGTCTCTTTGGCCTTCTATTTTCGTTTATGCAGCAACATTGGTTTTATGAATCACTGTCGGCTACAAAAATGCCAGAAATAGCCAGTAATAGCTGTTAGGTATCACATTATTCATGTGCATCAAGTTATTTTATAGGTGAATCTACCTTTAGGAGGTAAATGTTTCCATGACTCCATGATGCTATGACTTACAAAAGGCCTTTTATTTATCAAGTTCTCATTTAGATAATGATTAACCAAAACAATTCCGTCTTTCTTTCACTTTGGCAAAAAAAAGTTTGAGTAAATTGAGTGCGACGCAGCCTAAACCACTATTGATGTAATGCTTCCTGCCAATACTCAAAGGATGAGCCATGCTTTTTTAAAAACTAGCATGCCTTTAAATGCCCCGAGGTGTTCAAGCACTTGTTAAGTGCATCACACGTTAAAATGCACTCTGCTCCACAGCGTACTCAGATAGAAATTTTAAGCAGACAGCGTGGCAGGGATTAGTGATAAAAAGCCATGACTGTGCAGCCAAAACACAACTTGAAGGTGTGTTTTTCTCACATCAACTAATGGTGGAAATGTCAAGGCTGCAGTGAAGGACAAAGCAGAAATATAAGAATAGTTCCCTGTGCAGGTTGAAGACAAGTCACTGGGAAGCAAAAAGGTTTTTTGAGATTAAATGTTAGGGGACAGTATTTTAAGGGAGATAGCTGACTTTAAGTGTGTTTGTCATTGTATTTAGAGGGCAGAAAAGCCGAATATAAGCTGAATGTAAATACTGATCATCCCTTCTCCAAACAGCCGTTAGCCTTTAGCTGTCAGGAACCAATAGAAAATACTGTTTTAGAAAGTTTGCAGAATGAAAACATAGCTTTTGTACCAAGGTTTGCTAATACTGTATTTTGTTTGAATTTAAAAACTAACACATAATAGTTGAAATCTTCAACAACAAAGCTTATGGTTTTTCTACTCTGGTGAAGAGAAACAAAAATTGTACTAACTGTCCTCTGGCTGCAAACAAAAGGGCTGATTCTTCCTTTCAGGCACCCAAAGGTGTTTCGATGTCAACAGACTAGTGAGACATACCACTTACGTCAGATTAGAGCTGGTTTTAAAAAAAAGGGAAAATCTATACTGAAACCCCAAAGGATGATAAGCCATTGCAAGTTTTGAGTGCGGTGCAGCAGTACACATGGAAGAACATCAATCCACCTTTCTCTTCACGGCCTCCATCTATCACGAGAGTAGCACGACCCTTTTCACTGTGAGACCTGCTGTGCTTCGCTTGGAGCACTTTGTATCATTTTCCTATTTCAAATTCAAATTGCCAAAACATATCTGCCCACCCTGACATTAATCTCCATTCTGCAAATTAGCATTTCAATTTTCTAAACAAGATAGAAGGTAGACGAGGAACAGTAAAACTGAGGATTGTAGGTTTGTATTTGTGTATCAGCAAGGCCGAAAAAGCCTCCACATGTTTATGTGCTTCTGTATGTAACATACCGGTAGTTTAAGGATCAACAAAGAGGGCTTCCTTGCTTTTTTCTGCTCACTGCTTTCACACACTTGACTATAGCTCTAATCACCTACAGAATCCACACCATTATTTCACAGCAGCTAATCACTGCTCTTAATATGCCTGCAATTACCTGACATTTGAATGTAATTGACAGAAACAGCAGCAGGTCTGAGTATAAGAAGAATAAAGGCAGAAGAAGCAAAAAAAAAAAACCCCACAACATCTAGAGTTATTCCACTGTCAGTCAACTAAAATCAAACCAGATTTTTGTTGTTTGAATTAATGCTGCATTTAATATTTTGTCTTGTTTACTTTGTCATTGTTGACAAATCTTAGATTCTAAAATATATCATTTGACAAGTCTTGCAAAAAATGCCTTCATCTAAGGTTTTCATATCCTCATACATTAACTATATTTATGAAGCATTGCTAGTCTGTTAATTTGATTAATATAAAAAAAAAACTCAATTTAGTTTATTTTTCTAAGCCTTTGTTGATTGCTTGCTCATCCTCATCTTCTACTTTCCAGCTGTCGACAGCTAACACAGCTTCTCTTTGCAATGCTGCAAGCATCCTTCTTCCCTCCCTCCTTGCTATTTTCTCTCTCACACACAATCTGTTAGCTGCACATGCTCACAACTTCACCCCATTATTTATTGATCGCTGAGCAGAGGGCCAGAGGAGGGACTGTGTATGGGGTCTGAGTAATATTTCCATAAAAAAAAAAATATTTAGGGCCACAGCCTCTCGGATTCCCAACAGCCATCTTGGTTCGTAGGACATGATTAAAGGAAAACTCAGTCTTTATGAAATATGCACAGCTTATAAAAGTAGCAATAAGGAAGCAGGGCAGTGATGGGACTTTATATGTGGCTTTACAATCAAGAATCTGGTGGGAAAAGGTTAAATTAATCACTAAGGCAGACATAAATATCTTAGATTCATTTACATAAAATACAATGAATCAACTCCCTCAAGTTTCTACATTTCCTCTTTCTTTCTTGCAGTCAAAGTGTTTTAGGGAAAATTCAACCCCCACTTCTTCTTTTTTTTTTTTTTTTTTAAATAAAGAACAAATGGTGCACGTGGCAGCATGGCCATGGAGCGCTAAAATTGAAGTGACATTGTGTGTCATTACATTCCTCCACACCATCCGAGACTGTGCTGATTCAAAGGCACCGCCAGTAATAGCAAAGATGTGTGTAAGTGTGTACTGAGAGCTTTGTAAAAGGTCAGAAATGGTACTGGAGTCTCTTGTCAGCATTTATAGTGAGTGGTGTGGCAACCGAGAGAAAAGGTTGGCAGTATCTTTTCATTTAGATTTCTCTGGGAAATGAGACTGTGTTTCACGGCTGTCTCCACGGGAAAAGGAGCAGGAAGCAGAGAGGAGAGGAGGAAGTGCAAAAAGATGCTGAGAGATGTGGAAATGGCCATTGATAGTTAATGAAATAGACCCAAGGTGAGCACAGTTAGATGTGGGGCACGCATGTCTGCGTCTTGCCAATGCCAAAACAAAACCTCAGCAACCAACACCGCAACAAGACACAGATGCCAGGAAAGGCTCTGATACCCTGAACGAGAAATACAGAGCAGTTGGAGCACAAAAAGGGGAAGGTCAGCAAGAGGAACAACTATCTGTGAGTATTCAACCAATGAAAACTGAATTCATTTTGTCTAATGAAGTGATGAGCTAGAGTAAAGACAGATTAATAAAACCATACAGAGACATAATAAAACAGAGCTGGGCAGTTAATTTGGGATGGCGATCAAGTGGAACTACTGCAGAGACACGGCAGTCACACGTTTTCTCTCCCCCCAATGATTTCTGTTAAGTCTTTCTCCCTAGTTATGGCATAAATGATCAATTGGCCGTCATTTACCAAAGCTGCTTGTTAATCATTTATCACAGTAACCATTCAGTATGTAGGAGGCTGTT
This sequence comes from Hypsolebias longignatus, assembly GCA_031762435.1. Taxonomy (NCBI): domain Eukaryota; kingdom Metazoa; phylum Chordata; class Actinopteri; order Cyprinodontiformes; family Rivulidae; genus Hypsolebias; species Hypsolebias longignatus. The sequence goes on from JARVGV010000694.1 coordinate 11,774,673, forward strand.
AGCTAGCAAACCGACCTATGTGAAACAAAGAGCATGGAGCTCCCTGTGGGACTCACTAGAAAGGAGAATAGCAATGGATCATCTCATGAACATTAATCATACTAGCCTAGTTAGTGTATAAATGGGAAGTGGGAGTTAACATCTACTCTGCTCTTATGTAGATATGTAGTACCGTAGTATAAAAATATATATGGCCTAAAAAGTCAGCAAGGACTGCCAGTATGTTGTGTTAATTGTCTGAGGCCCTACAAACATACCTAACAACAAACCCATAGTATTTTGTGCATTTAATTGGGCCAGATGATTGATAAATCAGAGCATATGTCTAATGACCTCTGCATGTATGTGCAGGTCACGTGCACACATGCAAGGTCAGATGGGCATAACTCTGAGCTTAAGAGTGAAAATAGAACAGAAAACAAATTGAAAATGGGCTGTAAAACTTTCAAAATATTTTGGTTGACATTATGTTACACATGTGACAACAGACACTATGATTGTCGTGTAATGGAGTGAATTATCATGTAAAAACAGAAATCAACTTCTTAAGTAATGGCTTCAGTGCTGACCCAACTGAACAGCTCGCGCTTGAACCGAGCTGCTGCTTCTGCATTTATCCTATGCAGACACTAATCTTTGAGTAATCAGTTACCTGTACAGTTTCTGCTACACATTATGTACAAAATAAATTTTTAAAAATGCCATCACAACAGACAAACAACTGTGAAATATCCTATTTTCTACCATAGAGGCTAACGCTAATTAGCATTTAGGCTAGCGGCAGCTAACAACTACAGTACTTCAGAACGATGTCAAAATACAATTACATTGTCCTGAACTCACAAACACTTCTAACAATGTTACAAATATCAAGTGTGTGCACTTAACTCACCTGTGAAAACATAAAACAACTTAAATAACGGCTTCAGTGATGTTGACCCAACCGTACAGCTCGCGCTTGAACTGAGCTGCTGCGTTGCTTCTGCATAAAGTTGGGAAGTCCCTCTCTAATGCACCACTACTGCCCTCTACTGGCGGAAAACAGTATAGCACCATAAATTACTGTTTTTAAAAATGTGAGCGAGTGCCACCCAACAAAAAACACAAATAATGCATGAAAAGTTGTTGGGTTGTCTTAACAGTCAAGTAGTCCTGGGTGCCACACAATACTTAAATTGTAGAAATGCACTTATGAAGATGGCTTGATGCATGCTCAATAATCCAGGGAGAAAAGGTTTTAGGTTAAGTCAGGTCCTCTGGATGGATTCTTATTTGTTGAAATGTTTTGTCTTTTATCCAAAAGACTTGTTCAGTCTGAGGAATTGGAACAAACTCAGTCTTATAAACAGCACCCTCTCATAGTGGATCATCAAGATTGGCGGTGACAACCAAAACTACTGTAGTTGTTCACATGCAAAAGCAGGACCATCAGCTTAGCGACTATTAGTGTCCTGATGGCCACTTGCTATTCACAGAGGAATTAAGCAAAATTGTAAATTAATAAATTAAATTAAATAAAATGACTGAAGTTCTTTCTATTGCAAATGTAAAACCTGTTGATTTGGCAGATTGGCGAGAAGCTGGGCACTAGTGAGCATGAGTGCTAAAGCCATCAGTAAAGACAAAGAACAGGAGCATTTACAGCAAGCATGGACACAGTTACACACTGTATATGGAATGCATTTTGAGATACAAGTTTCAGACAAGTAAACGTCAAACAATTATTATTATTTTTTTTAAGTACAAATAGCCTCATATCAACCATAGCAAACTGGTTGGTCTCAGGTCTCTCTTGTAAATGAGTCCCCGAGGCTCAATGGGATTAACCTGTATAAATAAAAGGTTGAATGAATGGTCCTCTATGTGGCTGTGTTGCTTGTGGGACTCAGTTTGTGATGGCTCCTCAAACTGATGAAGTCATTTGGATGAAGGATGAAACATCTAAAAAATAAAAAAATTAAAAAAAAGAAGAAGAAAGAAAGAAAAGAAAAGAAAAGAAAAAGAAAGAAAAGAAAAACGTCCATTTGGCCTGCCTGAACTTGTATTCTACCTGGATTATTGAGCATGAACCTTGATGGAAACTGTCTCACGGTTTATCAGATGCATGGTTACACCTCTTCCTTTTTCATGGAAAGACAATATTACTGTGTTTACAATGTGTTTTTTTTTTTTTTTTTTGGTTTAGACATTTAGAGTGGATCTGGAATTGGTCCATCAAAATGTTTATTTTTAATTCATCCTTTAATATCTCTGTCAAAACACAGTGAGATCAATCTCCACCTGAATAAAAACTTCCAGCATTGCATCATTAAGCATATAAATCCATAACTGGTCCAACTTTGAAGTACAATCACAGTAGACTCCATGCTGGCATCAACACTATCTTTGGCATAGTGTGAATGAAAAAGTCCAAGAATTCATGAAGATAAGGGGAAGGCCAGAGCATTAATCACTTCTGGAACGACATAAGAAAAAAAAACTGATGAAAGACGAGTGGATGCTTTGGTTGTTGGTGATGAAGAACACGATGAAAGATGGAGCAAAACCCAGACATAACCCTTTGTTTGCCATCAATAGGGGCCAATGTCCAGTTTCTAACCGTATGCGGCTGTCTCCACATTTTCAGCTCACCACCTTCCCTCAGGCAACCTCTGGTTCTTAATTGAGGTCAGATGTCACCAGTGTGTGTGTGTGATTGTGTGAAAGAGAGATGGTGCTTACATGCACACAGGAAGGGTTGTCAAAAACTGTAAGCTTGGGTCACTTTATAGTACACAAACCACATGAGAGGAGACATATAATCCCAAACATATTTTGCCTGAGGGGACATCAGCTCTTGACCCTCTTAAATATTTACTGGCATCGCTATTATCAAGAGTCTTAACTGTCATATAATATTATACTTTGTGTCTATCTCACATAGCTATGTAGTAAAGTGATACAAATATTATATACTGTGTTTAACTTCTCATAATGCTGTCAGTATTTTTATGACATGCTTTGCCCTATGTCACAACCTTGATCAATTTAGGTTCTTCTAAAGCATCTAATGAAGACATCAGTATAAACATAGTATAACATCTGATATCCGCAGTCACATGAGACTATGATCTACCAGTGCAATCCCTCAATTATGCAACTGACATCTTCTATTGTTTGGATAATGATGGGGACAAGTCATGCATGCATGAGGCCAAGAGTCTATATGTGTATACGTGGGTGTAAGAGTGTATGCCTGTGGGGCTTTGCCCCAGGGCTGACACTCGGGGCAATTATTCTCTCCTCTGCATTGTGTTTAACCTTTGACCCTTCAGAGTGCTACAGTGTCATAGAGCTAGAAGAGTCTAGACCATTTAAGATCACTGGGGTCAGAAGAGAAGAACTAGGCCTCAGGACATCATTGACAGGGATTTGTTGATGCCTGCAGTGATACTGCACGGAGACTTGGAGTCTTGTTTCTTTATGAAGCAGTTAGTGCAAACAGGGGGGTCTGTGTCAATTTAAAAATAAAACAGCAGTTTAAATATCATTAAATAACAAACAGAGTTATTCCAAGTCTAAAATGTTAACATATCATCAGCTTGAAACTAAATCAATGAAAAGGCATTTTATTAACAAATTTGATTGATTGGTGTGGTATGAAAATTTTACTTAATAGGCCTAGATGAGAAATGATCAAATACAAATTTGTATTAAGTAAAATAAAATAAAATAAAATAAAAGCAATGGCAAGATAACAAAATTAAAGTTATAATCAAACCAGCCAATACAACAAATCAAATAAAAAAATGGCACTTTTTTGAGTTAAAGTTGGACAGCATCACAAATTATACTTTCATTTATTTATTTTTTGGTTAAGCATGTGTTGCAACGTAGACGTGCACATAATATAACGAGTACTGACATAAGGGATGCTTAAGTGTGATACCCGATATCCAATAATCTCCCTCCAGTGTTTAGGTCATGTGTATTGTGTCAACACAATTTTAAGTGTATGCGGTGTGTGCATGTGTGTGTGGTAGGGACAGGGGGGAGGGCTGGTGTTTTTGGGGATCGATAGTGGCACATGTTTAGACACATGCCAGGCTAGTTATTAGTTAGACTCATCAGTTAGATGCATTTAAGTTTATGAGTCTTTGAACATCACTTGTCTCACAGATTTCCTTTACGTTAGCATTTAGCTGATCAGAATAGCATTATTCTTCAAATTATATTATGATACAAACACAAAGACTGATAGTATAATAAAAAAAAAAATATATATATATATATGACTATTTCCTACAGCTGCAATCAAGGGAAAAGCACTTTGTCACATGAAGCCCCTCGTCCTCGAGTATTGCAGTCCTGAAAGCTTGTAAAGGGAAGAGGTGGGAATAAGAGCGTATGAAATATGACGGGTGCTAGTTAGGCAGTTTTCCTTAGGGATGCTCTCTGAGGCTCTTATTCCATTCTGCACTCTATTGTGGGTTGTTGTGTATCCTAGACCGGTCAATACCCCACCCCCCACTCTTGAGGTGAACCCTTCTAAAACATGCATGAGTCTATGGGCTGGGAATGTGCCACAGAAGGCCTTTAGGGCTTTCCAAGGTGGTAGAATACCTAAAAGCTACGTGAGGCCATCTTTTAGGGATTAGATCTAAAGGCTTCCCACCTCCCCCTTAATACTCTTTTACTGTTCCTGCTTCCATCTTCTCATTTCTTTTTAACCTCTTCTTTGCCCCTTCTTAGACAGACATGCACTTCTATACATATAAATAAGTCCTAAAGCCTCAACCCTGAAGGTGTATGCACCTGCAGATCAAGCCTGTTTAGCACTGAGACAAATTATCATGCCTGTTCTTTTACAATTTACAATATTTTGTACTGGAAGGAAATATCTTATCTTATCTTGGTTGAACTGTAGGTTCTAAGATGTGTTAGTTGTTACACTTCACACTTCAAACAAAAAAAAAAGCTCTCTCACAACTTTTCAACAATTGTCAACTTTAATATCATTCACATGATTGGGACGGTTTGGGATAAAAAGTTAACAACAAAACCCCAATAAAACTTCAGACAGGTGCTGCCATTTTGTAGTTTTCTTTCAATAAGCCTACACTGTAACGCCAATCAAAAGAACTACATTACCCAGAAGCCAACAGTGCTTCCGGCCGCTGCTTTCTGCCGAAATGGAGGAATAGTTTTGCAACGCGAATCTACGCTATCTATTAAGCTCACAGAACTGGCAAGAAAGTCTTAAATAATCCTGAAGCTCAATAATCCACGTGCACATGAACCTGGATGGGGCGGTGGACTTTGTCACTGCAGGGTAGGTCTGCAGAACTGGAACCAAGCAGCTGTTCTGCAGAGGTGGTGAGTAACATTATGCAGTACTGTACAGTACACATGTTAAAATTACGTAGGTTTAAGAGTTTAGAACATTGCAAGAGTGTGGGAAGGGTTTAAAAGCTTTAAAATATGTATAAATATTATTATATATATATATATATATATATATATATATATATATATATGTCTTATATATATATAT
>JARVGV010000694.1:11829448-11854090 GCA_031762435.1 Hypsolebias longignatus
TACACAACATATATATATATATACACAACATATATATATATATACACAACATATATATATATATATATATCTTAGATCCTTATACCTGTATACTGTTCCTTTTTATACTTTATATATTTGATATTTTTGGGTGTAACTGGGAACCTGAGTACACAATTTAATTCCACCTCATGTACCACATGTGATGTGAATGACAATAAACTTGACTTGAACTTGAACTTTGTTATTCGCATCACATGTGGTACATGAGGTGGAACAAAACCGTGTACTCAAGGTCCCAGTTTCACGCAGAAATATAAAGTATAAAAAGGAACAGTATAAAGTATCAGAGATATATGCCAAAAAAAAAAAAGTAATGCATATAATATGGTGTATTAAACAGCAGCCTGAACATGAGTTTGTTGTGAGCAGATGGGTATGAATAGAATGTTTTTTGAATTTATGAATAGAGCAGCTTAAAGGCAATAAATCAGCATTTGCTAAGTTTGTCTGTGTTAATTTTTGTTTAAAATATTCATTCATGTTATTGAAAATAATATAAGTGCTGTAAAAACAGTCAGCTGAGACTAAAAGAACAGTTATAAACCCAGGTATATGAAAATGATACAATAAATAACCTTAATTCAAAACAATTCTAACCCAAAACTTGACGTGGTTTGAAACGTCAACGATAAGATGCTCTTAGGGGGTCGTGCCATTGTGTTTATTTTATTTCTATTTTTTCTTCCTCGAAGTGCACTCTTGGGGGCTCTTGATATAAAGTGCAAGGGCACATTCTCCACACAACCTATTACTAAGACCCATCATCATCAGAGCCCTTAGAACATGACAGAGGAAATATGGGGTCTGTTTTCATTAAACAAATGGAGCATTGCTGGTTTAGGACACTAGCTTGAGCCTACAACGTGAGGTCATATAGAGTGTAACAATTGATTTATTGAGACAAACTATATGTGGGTCAGGACCATGTCGTATAGCTGAAGGTTTTAGATGAAAATGGAAAGACAAAAGAAGACGTCAGACGAGTATACGGAGTAATATCTGTGAAAAATAAATATACTAAGTGGGTAACTTTGCCTCCATTTTTTTTGCTTTTCCCTGATGACCTTTTCTGAATGAGCTTCTGCCACAAATGAGCTCTCTGTCCTCAGAATCTTGTGGTAGTCCACTTCTAGACGAATGGCTCACAGATGAGAATCAGTGTTGCTCCCCTCACTTCATGTTTCTACAGCAACCAGCACTGCTGTTCCTATCTGTTCAATCTTACCCTTGTTTATGTGACAGAGCAAAAACACCCTCCTCATGTCCCATCAGTTACAGAGGGTTACTCATCTTGCCAGGGTTCAAAGGTTAACAGGATCCATCGGAACCAATATGAAGCACCTTGCAGTTTTTGGAGCCAAATTGATTGAATGTTTTGTTGGAATATAACTATAAAACAATTTATCTCAGAATTATTTATATTCACAACAAACAAGTTAGCAAAATTTAGTATGCTTGTATGTGAAAATGATCTTTTTGTGTGCAAAAATGTTTATGTTTATTTTGTTCTAACTATACATTATGCTGTTATTGTAACTAGTCGCCAATCGCCACCATCTTTATCTTCATATCTATGAAATAAAAAGTCAGGTCTTTCGGGAAACGGAAACATTTCATTGCGCTCCATCTGAAACATGACATCTGTAGTCAAGACGCTAAAGAAATCTCAAGTGAGAATATCAAATAATATCAAAGCAGACCTTGACACTGTCGGCCAGTAAAGGCGCTGCCGCCCCATCCTTCATTTGTCCTTTGTGTCTTGCAGTGCAAGTGAATAATGTATTTTAACCTCAGAGGGAGAATCTTTATTATATTTTACTCTTAGCAACTTTTATTAACTTTCAGTGAATTTTGATTTATGTTTGCCAACACAAAAGTATTATTTTTAATGCATTGACATTAAGCATTCTGTACCCTATAATGTATTCCCCATGTTCTGTTTACTGTCAACTAAAATTAAAGTTGGCAATGTAAGGAGACCTAGGAAGTTTGAAATTCACCAGTGCTTCCTTTATGTATCCTAAAATGTGTTACCTGCTTGACTATCCACTCATTATATACAACTTCCTATGGTCAAAGTCCTTTGGTCAAACTTCATTTGGTCAAAGTCCAATACGTAAGAGCCCTACGCTGTAAAACATGGGGGGAAATGGAAGAATGCAACTAAAAGACAGAGGGACAAGAGCGCAGAGATTGTTTTTGGGCCGAGGCCAGAAACAAAGCAGAATCAGGTCACTCTCAGCTGTATCCGTCTCCCTGCTTGTGTCTGTCTGCCAGCACCAGCACAAAAAGAGCTCTCTTCTGGACTGAGCAGAGGGATCAGCGATATAGAGTCGTAGGGAAAAAAGAGAGAGGGCAGTGGGCGCGACAAAGCTAGACTCGCTCAATGCGATTAGTGGGAGACTGAAAGCGATTCGCTCTCTAACCTTCTCTGATGTATGGCCTAATCTGGGTTTGAACTGTTGTGAGGGCTAAATCCATTGGCTGCAAGTTCACAAAGGTAATGCCACACGTTAGGACGACTTTATACTCCAAGTCACTGCTTTACAACCGGAACTGTATTATGACAATTCACTACTGTGCAAAGTCACTGATAATTATATGAGAAACCTCCTGGAATGAAACAAAATTTAATATAGTACACTGCAAGCTCTTTGTATAGCTGCCCACTAAGAAATCTAGTGTTTTTCTGTAGCCCTGCTGCGCTAAATGACTAACCTGCCAGGATGATTGGAGGTACTGAAGAATTCAGCCATGGCGAAGTGCATTTGCCATTTTTTAATGTAAGATATGAGGTCCACATTCAAAGTTGCCTTAATGAAACATTGCCTGTATGAGTCCTGTAGCTAAACTGAGTCACTGTGAGGTAAAACCTTATATATCAATCACCATTTACACGTTATTTTGAAGGGTGATTGACACAAGAAACAGTAGTTCACTGGCTAAGTCATAAACGTTAAAGGTTTACTTTTATACTGAATGAGCCAGTTTTCTACTACAAGGTGCATCTTTAGGTACAGAAAGATTGTGCATCATTTTAAAAAAAAAAAGTATTAAATTAATTATTAGATAAATAAGGTTATTAACTGACTTTTTATGTATGTGAGTGTTTCTGTGCGGTGCCCTGAGACGACTTTAGTGCATTGGCGCTATATAAATAAACTGAACTGAATTGAATTAAAACTCCCGAGCATTCTTATTATTCATATCTCTTCAGAGAAAACATTTATTTATAAAATGTTGAGAATATTTCTTTATTAAATTTAGTTTGATACTTTCTTCAGGGCAATACCAATGGTACACCCTTATAAAAACCAAACTTGACACTTACTTAGAAATACCACTACAGCAGCAACAAGTCCAACAAACAATAACAATATTGGTACAATTGGTTGTAAATTAATTTAAAAAACTGCTTTAGGGAAAAAAATGTTAAGCTTAATCTTAACTTATACAGTATTACTAATAAATATTTTCAATGTTAGCTGGTATGAGACTTTTTTGGTAATTTGGCAAATCCATGTAGACTGATGGTAAAAATTATGTCTTTTTCTCCCTTTTTTGTTTTGTTTGTTTGTTTGTTTGTTTGTTTGTTTGTTTGTTTGTTGGCACTAAACAAGGTCCCAATCCAAGGTCTGCCTGCAGACAGCATAAAGGAGTGTCAACATGTACGCTTATCAGAAAAGGCGAGGTCAAGACAACGCTGCTTTCCAGCTTAGGGGCCTTGAAGTTTATAATAATAATCATAACAATAATAATTTTATTGGTACAGCACATTTATAAATACTCAAAGACGCTTATCAGGTGCGCAGACTCCGTGTTCCTGCAGGCTCCACTTTGCTCAGACAAAACTATTCTAACTCACACACATGTTTCTATAACATTAGTAAGTGAAAAACATCCATGACCTTTACATCCCCCATCAGGCATTTCCAGTAAAGTTGATTTTAACATTTAGAAGCTTCCCACTACACATGTAGTCCATTTCAATACAAAATTGGTGTGAACTGAATAGAAGCAAATGACTGTTTATAACAAAATTTAATAAACATTATAGCAGAATTAAAAAGAAAAGCACATTTTTTGTGAAAATTACTAAGATTTTGCAAAAAAAAGAAAAAGTTCTGTGTATCTTTAGGAAATGGTGGTAAACTTTATAATAGTGAATCTGTGCTTTGTTTGGTCATCCATAAGGCAGAGCAAAACATTTTTTTTTTTTGCCAGCAATCTGTCTGAATTATACTCAAAATGCAGCGTGAGTGCACAATTGTCTGCTCAGAGTACCAGAGCTGTCACCAGCTAGACTTAACTTTTTCGTTGTATTGTGCCCTGGGGACTGTTTAAAGAAACAGTCGCCGGGATTTAGGACAGGGGAAATAAAGAATAGAACTCTTTAGATGTAGGAACAAACAGGGATGTCTGTGTGCCTGACAGTTGTGTCATCACATGAAAGATGTGTCGCCACCCTCGGCAGTTTGGTACATTTACAGAATACAAACTTGGAAAAAATTGAGTTTGAGCTGACTAATATTTAAACATCTGGAAAATGGTGTAAATGTGTATGTTTATTAGTGTGCATGGGAATAAATTAGGCTCCGGACACATTTTCGGGAGTGTTTTGTTTGTTGTCAGATTACAATATGGGAAAGCAGCCTCTGATAAAATGTTTACTCATGTTTGTGTATGTTTTCACCTGCCAACCATGAAATGACTAGCTGCAACAGTTTTTAAATATTTGTTGGGGGGAGGGGGGGAATCGATCAAATCAGAAACTAAACATCATGACAGTGTTGGAGTGAAACTGAGACATGACTCCAGCAGAGCAAGAAGAGAGAAATGTAACAGAGGCAAGGCGTGACTTCAGGTGGTGAAGGAGGAGAAAAAAGGAAAATTCTCAATTATAACCAAAAACTGAAATGTGAGCGTAATTTTATGAAGAAAAATATCTTGTACATAACCGACGAATACACAAATCCTCACTGCAAATACTCTTGTAAGCATAATTTAAAAGAAAAATAAGTTTATTTAATCAAACGATGCAGAATTCAAACAAAATGATGTGTTGCCAGATTTTAGAGTGATAAATACACAGCTGCATTTGTTGTAATGGTTTATTTGTAAGAAATTTAATTCCTTTTTGTTTGTTTGGTTAACAACAAAACTTTAAAATAGTTTCAACAAAATATTCTGTATTAAAATCACTGGCACAAGTGAGGATTTATAATATTTGCTCTAATTAGGTATATTTTCATATACGTTTAAGTGGTTTAAGTGCAAAGTAACGCCACACCTCATTCTTATTTTATTTTAATTAACCTTTGAGGACTAATTTTCAAGAGAGATCTGTTAAAAATGCACAGCATAATTCAGTTTGCAAACATATGATTAGAAATGGTTCAGACTTACAGTTCTAGCTTTAAAAAAAAAAAAACCTAAACGTTTCAGTACAAACTGAGTAAAGAATGCATTTTGCTGTTCTGGACAAAACAGAACACTAAAACTGTACCAGATTCACAAAGACAACTCAACTGGATTTATTTAATTATTAGTATTTGTAACCAGAATGATACTAAGAAGTAAATGGATCAACTGAACAGCTGCCGTGCAAAATCTACACTGATACAGAGCATCAAATTATTTTATCTAGTGATATCCCAATAAATATTATTTTTCAAAACATGATTGGGCTAACAAAAAGAGTAAAGCAGAATTACTTGTGGCTTATTTGAAAGCTCAAATTTCTGCATTTTTCTTTAAAAATGTTTTTAGTTCAATGCAAAACTCAAAAACAAGCAATTCAGTCTATACCTAAAGAGCAATTTTATACAGTTTTACATGCTCAAATACTATCTGAGTCAAAATAACTCAAATGTTTTGCTTGTTTTCTGATAAGCAAACTAAAGACACAGTGACAAACTCAAGTTCATACCAGTCTGTGGAGGAAATAAATATGCTTTCAAATACTGAATAGCATTTAAGTTTGTATATTCAGTCAGTGTTCTCCCAGCAGCAGTATAAAAGTATGATAAAGGAAGCAGGAGACACTTATTTAATCACAGAATAATGATATTGTGATGGATTCTGACCTTTAGCAAGTGGTATCATGTATAGAAATTTAATTAGTGTTCCAGCCAGCAAGCGGAGTGGCGGATATGTGGATGGACTGAGGTGAAGTGGAGAGGGAGGGGAGTCTGAATGTCCTTAATGAATCTGCTAGCCGTTCCTTTCCTGAGGATGTGGCCTAGACTGACTCATCATCAGCATCATCAGCAGCAGCCAGTCACTGATTAAGCTCTGCAATCAGACAGAGGAGGGACAGCGATGACCAACACACAGCCCAACAAAGACTGTCAAGCATGGCACAAAACAGAATACAAAGGGACAACAAGCAAATAACTTGAAAACTGAGCAAAAGAAGACAGAGAATGCAAAAGCGGACGAGCTCCTTTCAAGTGAAGGATGAAACAAGGGAGGGATGAGCACATGTGCTAGTAGACACTGGAAGAGCTCAAGAAAAAAGACAAAGAAAAATCAGCCGCCATAGAATAATCTAATTAATTGGAAAGAATTCAGAAAGTGAATTCGATAGCACATAACAAATGTGGAAGAATAGCCCGTGGCGTGTTAGCTAATGATATGTAATTAATGATCATTAGCAGAAGGGATGAAGGGATGGCCGTAGCCCGTCAGTGACTTGCAAGCGACCTTGTAATTTCCTCAACCATCTTTGGAGGGAGGGGCTTCGCGCTGTGCTCCTAGAGCATATTGTGAGGGGAAACAAAGATCAGTGCAGATTCAAAATGACTGAGGAGAAGTAACGGTGGCTGGCGTTTTTACACAACCGTGAAGAGAAAGATGGGAAAAGAGTGACAGAGGATGCAAGCAATGAATCAAAAACAAAAACAAAAAAAAAGCAGTGTGGGAATTTATTGCAATCCTGCTGTTTTGTTGTTAGTTTTTTTTTTTTTTTTTTTTTTTTTCTGCTGACACAGTGAACATGGAGGGAACAGGCAGCGGTTTTTTTATAGGTCACACGCCACTTCACGATGATCTATGGATGCGGGCCCTTTGCAGACGTACTGTTGAGCATGCATTATGTGGCTCAACCGAGCATGGCCATTTGGGGGGAAAGAGGAAGCACCCCCTACACACACACACACACACACACGCACACTTTCCATCTATTCTCTCACTGACTGCAGTACATTCCTTATTTCTATTTCCCTCTTTTTGCGTCTCTCCAGCTCTGACTGAAAGCCTCTTGAAGATGGTGTGAAGCATCAAAGGTCTGTCGGGAGCAAGTGTTTTTATTCGACCCAAACAAAGCCTGAATCCCCGTGTCCTTGCACATATTTGCAGCAACAGTTTTATTATTTTCATTGCACGCTACTGACATTATGTTTTTTAAAATAAGCACTTAATTAATCATATAAAAATATGACTTCAAAGCAGTTAAAAGAGACTTAATCATTCACTATTGCATGATCTAAGATACTCATATTTTTTAATTATTTAAATAAATTATTAAAACAGCCTGATGCCCATGTCTGGGTCAATGATTAAACTGAATATCAAAATCCATTTTACGTTGTTTTTGGAACATTTTAGTTGCATGTTTTGCCATTTTTTTTTAAACTAAAGTTTAGGAAGCAGACTATTTAAATTGTAGGCCTCTTAAAAAACTCACTACCAAATAAACTGTAGAATAGGTAAACTAAATAAGTTATACTGTGTGGAATTTTTAAAAAACATTTTCATTAAGAAATAGACTATTTTCTGTCAATCCTCAACCAGCTGGTTATAGTTTAAAAGCAAAAATCTTCCACGTTGGTTATTTTGGGCTCTTTGCTTGGCACACTTTATCGACTGAAACGGACGAACCTTAAATTCAGAGCCTCTTTTAGAGTAAATGTTTCTACATGTATAGAGTACATATATAAAGAGTTTGCCAATCAATGTCTGTTGGACTTATTGGTCAGATGGAAACATTTTATATCACTTCATGCTATGCAGTTGCTCAAAGTTCAGTAAAGAATAATGTGGCTCTTCCTGTCATGCATCCAGTCTCACAGGGAAAGTGGTTTGGTCTATCCACAAAGCCTCAATATGTTTCATCTATATCAAAAAATTGTGTCTGCGTGTTGGGCTATACAGCCACACTAGTCTAATGAGCCTTGGAGCTGTTCGTCCTCTCCCTAATTGGAGGAAAAACACATCATGTTCAAATGTGACGACGTTTGAAAGCCTGAAGAAAAAAAAAATGAGAGAGAAAGTGAGAAACTGGAAACATGGAACAGGAAAGGAGATACTGAGCAACGAAAAAGGCAAGATAAAGGGACATCTCCCTGTTACAAGATTCCCTCTCATCTTGGCTCCCTTAAAAAAAAAAAAAAAAATACTACTTTGACATGCAGACCAACCGTTATAAAATAATTTGTCTTTTATTTCCAGTTTGATAACTCTATAAAGAAAATTGAAAATTTAATTTTGGTCACCCTGGGTGCTATGAAATGTTCTGCAAAGAGCAAAAGAGCCAGAAAGTTTTCTTTCTTTTTTTTAAGTTGCTTTTCAAATTGCAACTGCAATTTATAGTAGAAAAAGACACTTAAATACCATAAAACACATTTGAAAAAATCTAATGTCATATGTTAAGTAAAGCAAATGAGCTGCTGATGCAGATCAGCTTCCAGCTCAAAAAACAAACTCAAGTTCATGTTCAATGTGTCATACTGTATAATTTAACTGAATAAGTTCTTGTATAAATTGATCAACAATTGCATATTAGAAATTCAAGTGAGCACAAATTAGACCTTCAGAAAAAAAATGCAATGTGTTTTTGAGCATGTCTGAGTGTGTTAGCATTTAGAAGATGACTCAATTCTCCAGTTAGAATGTCTTCAAAATGCAGGATCTCAAAAAGAAGCACATGTAACTTCCACAACTCCCAAAGTAATCATGTTAGGCAAGCTGAAGATGGTACAAATGTGTCTGCACTGTGAAAAGACTTAAATGATAAGTATAAAAATTACCCATGGGATATTTAAAAAGGATTGATCGTAAACAAATATAAAAGTTGAAACGCAGAGGAGACTGTGTTTTGTGCAAACACTAAGAGGAAAATGTACATTATATAGTCCATAATTTCATTAATCGTTTAATAATGTGCTGAAAATCCAAGCTCAAAAATCTGGTTTAGCAGTGTTGTAGTCCACTAAAAATATTTATGGTTAAAACAACTAAACTAATGTACAGACCAGATGACTTTTCAGCAATTAACACTAGGGAAACTCTTTCTCCTTTAAGCCCCATAATGTCCACCTCAGCAGCAGCCATGCTAAAGAAGAACAGGTACATCTGTGTATGTGTGTTTGTGTATGTCAGAATTCATTGTTCTGTCTCCCGCAGAGCACAGTGTCACTTGTTCAGCAGGGTCTAATTTATGCACCGGCATTAGCTCATGCTAAAATAGCATCATTCCTAGGCGCTAACCCTGTTGAGCTCCCTCACACTTCCTTTTCCTGCCGACAGCTTCACCCCCAGGCATGATTTATCAGGCCCTCAAGCCGCAGACAACGGCACCCTGGCACGTGTGAGGGCCACAGACAGATTAATAGATTAACACAGTTGTTTCAGAACTAAAGACAAGTGGGGTCATCTTCATAATGTCTCTAGGTAGTGCGTAACAAAGGTCAGGATAATGTAGTGTGGGCTGCTGGAGGATGGAATTTATAGTATGTTCAAGAAATATAGCCATGACTAAGTCACCCCTCCTTGTCAAAAAGTATTTGTAGCTTTAAAAATCTTCATATGAATAATTTGTTGAGGATAATTGGTCAAAACTAACAATTTAAACCATGGTTTTCCGTAATTTCACATTTTTTAAGTCATGTTTTGGCATACTATCGCTATTTTTACCATGTGTTTGAAGTGGTTGTCAAATATATATTAATTCTGACAGAAGCCATTTTCATGTTTTCAACATCACAGTTTACTTTACTGATCTGAAATAAATGATAGAAAGTGAAAGCTTATGTTACCTGGGAAGGTAGCCTAAACATGCAACACCTCATTTAACCTTGTTTTTTGTGTGCACAAAGTAAGAAATCAACTGAACTGAATCGCTGAATTTGTAAGGCTGTTATGGAGAATAGAATTATGGTAATTTGGCTGAGCATCCAGCTGCATTGTTGTAAGGGTGAGCACACTGATAGAGGCGGTGGAGGGTTATCTTATTGTAATGAGATGAAAAGTAACTCCATGAATACACTGTGGGTGAATCCCCCACGCTTAGAGTAACATCTAACTTTCTATCAAGTAAACTCACCTGTAACAATTATTTAGAAGACAACAAGTAGTAATTTACCTATTCTCCAAATGAAACAGCGCTCTCTCATTTTCCTAACTAGATTAATTTTTTAAACTTCTAAGTGAAACATAAATGCTCAAAGCCTGCTATGCTTGAAGCAGTTACAGTACTGTAACGGCACAGAACACAGAACATGCTTAAGGGGATAAATCTAACTGTCTTATCAATTGTCACTCTGCATTTTAAACATCTGTATAGTTTTAACACTTCCCTGATGCTGTCATTAAACTGGCACAATCAGCAAAAATGTCCACCACTGTTGAGCACTACTCACCGCACTGCTGCAGGGAATATCTTTGACTTTCAGCCAGGCCAGGTCCAGTGTGCCTTCCCCCTTGTAGCAGGACTGTAGTCGCTCCTTGATTTTCTCATTGATCTTTCGAAGAGAGAAAACACACAGGGCAGAGTCCTGAGAGGCCTGCCGTGGTCGTCTTTTCTGACCTTTTGAGAAGACAGCGAACAGCACGTCATCATCTGGTGCTACGTCCAGTGATGGCGCTAAGATGGCACCAGCTTTTGACAAGTAGGCTGCTTCGAGTAATCGGTACTCCACATTTCCACTGACGCACCCAATAGGGACCTCAACGTAGGAGTTGAACGCGGTGTCTGCCTTGCAGAGGCGAACGATCTTTGAAGTGTAAACCTGTTCCCGACCAGCAGAAGAGGATCCAGTTGTTGGCCCACCTCCCATTTCGGGCTGTAAGGTTAAAAAGTACACAAAGTTCCCACTGGCAAAGCCGTATATGTAGTATATGTCAAAGTCAGGGATGACCGTGAAGGTATCTGAGGGGATTTTAATCATAGAAGCCACAAACTCGTCATGGAAGACATAGGCAAACATGCCATCCTCTTCTGAGTTTCTGGCCAACTTTCGGCTCGAGATAGTAGGGAAGTACTCTGGTTTGCCATCGACGGCTGTGGCTACAAACAGCATGTCAGGAGAGGCATTACCGTAAGAAACAATTACACCAAAAACAGAGCCACTCTCATTCACACCAGAGAGATAGTGCTCTTTCTTGTGGAAGGGCTCTCCAAGTTTGAAGAGGTCATCCAGGCGAAGGAGTTTGCAGATGCCCTGGTAGAGGCTGCCACAAGCCAACAGCCGATTCTCCCTATAGTCCATCAAAAGCATTTTGTTGACATTGTTAGTGAGTGTCAGTGGCTCATTGCAGGGCTGTACAATACGAGGTGGGTAGCACTTGCGGTTGTCTTCATCTGGACCAGTCTCATGGGACACTTGGACTTCCAAGCTTGGAGACAGTTTGTATATGCGATTGACAGCTCCCAAATAAACATTGCCATTGCGATAGTCCACAGCAAGGTGGTTAAATGTCCACTCAGATTTCTCAGCATGAAATGACGCATACCCTTCCTCTTGGAGCAATGCTGTGATCACTTGGGAACCAGCACTATGCGCCTGTGGGGCTTGCACCACTGTCTGTGATGTCACAGGAAGCACCAAGCTAAACAGGAAGCAGCATACAGAAAAATAGGTCCATATCGTCGTGAGGGATGTCATGGCTGTGCTGATGGTTGGACAGGTGAGGAGAGGGACAGAGGCACAGTCCAGTGCTGTTGGCCTGTTGGGATCAGGCTTTTCTTGAGATGGAGGACATTGTGTACCTAAGAAGAGAAGGAAAACAAACATTAAAAACCAGAAACATCATTTCTGATATCCCAACAAATTAGTTTCAAAAGATCAACACTCAATGGATAAAAAATATGGGATTGTTGCTCTATTTTTTTTTTCTGGCACAGATAGGAACAGAGCAAATTAATAATGTGTTACATAGGTGAAGAGGCCACCCACTTGAGACTGCAGAGCCATCTATAATTGAAGAAGAAATGGGCTAGACATAAAAAAAAAAAAAAAGAAGAAAAAAATGAAGCTGAAGCCCAGTGGCACTTAAAAAAGCTGTGACATCAGGTGTTGAGAAATAGGACAGAGGAGGAGGAGTAACGCATTGTCTCAAAGGAGGTGATCAGCATGGCTCTGCACCACCTCTCTGCATGGACTCCTGCCCCTCTCCATCTCTCTTTGCCTTTCTGCTCTAGCCTTCATGCCCCTAATTGATTCTCCCCTTGGAGTAGCAATCTGCATGCTTTGGCGATTTCTCTCTTCTCTCCCAACAGGGCAGCTTACCTGCTGACACTGCTAGTAGAGTGAAAAGAGCCATATTTCGCTCTATAAAATACCCACACACACATCTTCCCACAATGAAAATTGAAGTTTTATGAGCCAGAGAGGAACAATTAGGGAGGAAATGCTGGTAGTTGCAAAAATATGCTTCCCTGTACATATAGAGGTTCATTTGCACAGTTTCAGTATAACATACACAACCACAGTAAACACATACTAATGAAGAGGGATTTTTTTGGGTTGGTTTGTCCACATTGTCAACAGAAACAGCCCATAGTATAAGAAAAACACCAGCACTCCACATAAGCATTTTCTAGATGATGCAAAACACTCGACAAAATAAAAGTTCCTATATCATTGTCACACCACTATTTTTGGTGTGTCTTCCCAAACTCTAACAAAGCCATCCCTGTTTCTTTTGAATTATTTTTTTTCCATAACATCACTGAATGTTCACGCATGTGATTGCTGGTGCTATGTTACATTACCCTGCCACAGAACTCATCTCAGGTTCACATTCAAGCAATCACAAAGTATGGTGGTGTGAAACCTCCCAACAAAATTGCTATTCTCTTCTGTTTTTCTCAGTAGGCAAACAGAGAAGAGAAACAGAGCAGGCAGCCTCTCAACGCATGATAAGAGGTCTGGAGCTGATGATGAGAGGACTATAATCTGATGCAGGGACAGATGATACGTACTCAGATGTGTGCAAAGAGCCATCATCAGCTGACAAAGACAACAGGGTGGAATATGAGCTCAGGTCAGCATATGAAACAACATTTGTAAACGTCTACATAAACAACCAAAGGGCAACATTGGAAATTCCCTGTTGAAAAGCAAAAAGTTTAGTAAAAAAAAAAAAAAATCAACCTATAAAGTATTGACATAAACTATTACCTGACTAGGCCTGTCACAATAACAAATTTTGCTTGGCGATTAATTGTCTCAGAAATTATTGCGATAAACGGTAATATTGTTGGAAATTTGACAATAATTAGTAATTATTGTCAAAATGAAGAAGAAATGTTGGTATTGTTTTGCGTGTAGAACCTTTTTCGACCACCAGATGGCAGTATAAGACTGTTTGAATCGAAGGATGGATAGTGAGGGAGCGAGAAGCGTCTCTAATTAAAATGGGAGGGAGGCCCCTTGACATGACATAGGCTGCCTCTCCTTCCTTGTTTTCGATTCTCAAAATGGCGGACGCTCTTTGTGGTTTGAGCTCTTTAACAATTTTTTTCACACAAAGCTTTTAATTAAAAAAAAAATCAGTAAACAAATTCTCAGCTTCTTTGTGCAGAGAAAAACAACTTTTTACACGAAGGCACAGATTCCAACAGTGAAATTCGGAGCTTTGACAAGACAGAGGTTTGTTTTTATTTCCCAGAGGTTGGCCTGTTAGCTTAGCTTCTCCGCTTGGCTGCTTTTAGCGAAAAGATAAGAAAAGATGAGAAGACAGCCAATAAATGAAAATGAGGTTGATAATTTTAATTTATCGTGCGATTAATTGATTTGTTTATTGCGACAGGCCTACACCTGACATTACTGGTTATTTTCTATAGGACAAAATAATTATTTAAAAAATAAATAATTTCAATCTCGTCCAAATATAATTTAACAGAAAAAAACAAGTTTAAAAACAGAAGAGCTACTGCAAGTTGCTACTACATGAAGACAGATGACAGGCCAGTGAGCCTACAAGGTTTGTCTAAAAATAAAAGGGAGACGCATTAATTTTACACTGACGTGTAAGAGCAATGGTGCACCCATCTCTCATTTAGCCTTGGGGGGATAAACATTATATAGCACCCCATTAAAATTCCAAGATTTTTTTTTTCTTCAAAAGTTTTAAATACAAAAATGTGAAGTCATAAGATGAATAAAAGGAAATCAAGTGAGAGAAAATGTATTTGAAATAGGGGCCTGGTCTTCCTTCATATCAATATTCTCATAAGAACAAAACATTCAGACACATCTGACAGAAAAAAACAAAACTAAACAATTAGCTGTATTAAAACCAAAAGAGGAAGCTTTAAATAGATTCTCTTGAGAAGTATGAGTTTGGTAATAGCAAAACATTAATGCCCTGAAAAGGGGAAAAATCATCCTCATCAGTGATGCCCTTCCAAAGGCAGCATGCCTGCCACATAAATTTGTTGCAGAAATGCAATTATCCTCACTGATGGAGGGGAGGGGGGCAAGCTCGTTTAACTGCTGTTTGCCTTTGCCTGCTAATCATCAAACTCCATTAATTAAAGCTTGCTCTGGTTCTGAGGATTTATACATCAGACACACACAGACATAAAGAGGCACTGATATTCTAACATGCAGTTTATTTTCTGTCATTAGGGCCTGACTTTTCCCTTTCCCTCTCTGCATGTGTGTAAAAATTAGGTAAAATGCTTGTGGGGAAAAAAAACAAACAATGGTGTTTAAAAGGAAATGCAAATTACTTAATATTAGAAAAAATATCACTTTGTTTTAAAATATTTTGCTTTGCAAGAACTAATTCTACAGATGAGACAGCAAAAGCAGCCAGGGATCAAATTATAGAAGCACTTTGGGTTCTGTAGCGTCAGTGGATTGTTCCATTTTGCTAACTTGTAAACACAATCACACAAGAAATATCTGAGCAATAACATACAACCACACAGACTATTGCACCTTTTCAAACACATAAAACATCAAATAAAATGTGATTGATTAACACAACAATCAAATGAAACACTCTCACTACTGAAGCAGTGGACACAGTCAAAACTGAGCATGTGCATTAGCTGTGAGGCAATAAAGTTGGAGCTCCCTCTTCATACAATATATGGAACATTTCATATTTCAGGGTTTGTATTTAGCATGTTTAAAAGCTGGCATTTAGCAGGTGAAAGTAATCACATAATGACTCAAACATTAGGCTAAGAAGAAGATTTACCGGTAATCGTGTGAATGTTTATGAAGCATTCACACTTTTGAGATCCAGTTTTCTTCCAAACATTTTTCTGCATCTTTCTTGTTCCACAATTGTTGTGCTATTTCAACAAATCATAAATAAAAACATTCAGCTCTTTCAGGACAATCCTGCTAAGGCTTTTGGTATTGGTTAACTTTAGCTTTTTGAAATTTTTAGCCATTTCTGCCACTTTTTTCCTCATAGAAAATTAATTGAGCTCATTTTACATCCTTCACATTTTTAGATAAGTTTGCAATCTTTTACTGCTCCTTTCACATTTTGTTCTGGTTCAGCTTCTTTGTGCAAATTTAATTTTTTTTTTTATTTTACTTTCAGCTAACTTATGCTGTTATTCAGCAGTTTTGTGATAGATTTTTGCAAAATACAATATTTGTGTGCTTCTTCTAACTTATTTATGCTAATTTCAGCTTTATGCGAGTTTCAGCTTTTTCTGCCATTTTTGCTACTATTTAGCTGTTTTATGCTAATTTTAGCTTTTTCCAGCTAATTCCACATTTTTTGCGCTCATTTCATCTTTTTTTCCCAGCCTAATTCAACAAAACCGTGCTCTCTCCACTTCCTTCCGGTAATCTAAGCTTCTTTCCTGTTTATTTTAGCTACTTTTCAGCTATTTTTGTTTTGACTAATTTCAACCTTTTTCAGATGATTTCCACTTTCTGTGCACATTTCTGCTTTGCTCAGCCTAATTGTGCAAACTTGTTCTTTCTGCTTTTTTCTGCAAATTTAAGCTTGTTATACCTTTTCATCTAGCTTTTAGTATTTTTGTAAGCTAATTTCAGCTGTTTTAGCTAATTTCCTATGGTTATTGCTGTTTATTTTCATTCAACCTTTATTTAGGCAGGTTAAATCCCATTGAGCCTCGAGGACTCATTTACAAGAGAGACCTGGCTACAGACTAAGAATGATGACAACAGCAACAGTAGATTTTCCTTGGAACCTATTTAAACCTAATTCAGCAAACATGTATTCTTCCTGATTTCTTCTGCTAAATTGGGCTTGTTCTTCTGTTTCAGCTACATTTCAGCATGTTTTTTATTTATTTATTTATTTATTTATTTATTTTGTGGTCAATTTCAGCTGTTTTTTTAGCAAGTTCTCCTGCTATAAGCATTCACATTGCATGGTTGTAGGAAATGCAGTTTCTCTAGTTATTTAAGTTAATGTTTGGGTGACTTTGTCAATTAACTTGTATTAACTTGTTTTTAGTAAAGAAGCCTACCTTAAAAGATGTTTCAAACTGAAGGCCCCCAGGGCAAAAATGGCCTTTTTAAGAATTTTATCAGGCTCCCAAAATAATGTTTTATTATTGTATTTTTTAATTATTATTATTTTATAATAATGTATTACATCTGGCCAACATTTCTGCATCATATTGAGTGTCCATTGCTTCACATTTTGCTTAAAACCTGAGTGTATTCAGTGCAGATGTCTTTAACAAACTTTGAAACCAAAAAAATACGAGCTGAAATTTTTCAGTAGTCTGATTTAAACATGGAGGGGACAACAGAGAATATCAAATGAAATTACATCAATCAAACTATTGCTGATGCAGCCAAGAATAGATGCTTGTTATATGATTAGTTTATGTTTGTCAATGCAGCAAAGAGACTGTTTTAAGTTCAGTGAAATATTTGGATTGTTGAAGATATTTTATGGATTATAATCAAATGTATTAGAAACAAACAAAAATGTTTGCAAGAAATGAATGCAAATGTGTCTTAAGATTGTATTATTCTATTTGTATTCATTAAGTTATGTATAATCTAAACTCTACATAAAATGCCATTGGTAACGACCATTACTATCTCTACATGAATAATTCAACATATTAAATCTAAAAGCAAATTTCTATTATTTTTCAATAAATATTAACAAAGATTGCCCCTTGCTTAGACCACATTTATATTTCAAGCCCTTTTGTGTAACCAAGTTTGACACCATTGACCTAAAAGAAAGGAACTGAGTTAGAGGAGAGACCGTTCAGCCTGCCTGGATGAGTCAAACCAGCGACGTAACGCCGTCATGGCTGAAGTGAAAGAAAAACTGTCATGTAGGTTGGGATTTACTTGACTCCTACACAAGCAGAACATAAATTATTTGAGCTTAAAGACCTTTTTTTTTTTTTTCAAACACCCTGCTTCACAGAAAACAGTCTGATGCTGCAAAGCTAATTTTAAGAACGAGAGCATCAGGCAATGCAATAATGGATACGACGAGAACAATTTTGCACTGGCAACTTGCGAGCAACGACCAGACATGACACTAGAAAGTGACAACAAATAAACACCAACAAAGTAATCCTCTTCTGTTTATAGTCTGATAGACAGAAGGCCTTAATTTTAAAGAATTGATTTGAAAAACAAGAAACTGCCAAAGTCTTGCAAACAGTTTAACAGCATAAAATATTTAAAACATAAATTATGTAAAAAATAATGCATCATGAATCAAATGGAATGAGTCTGGAGGAGTAAATACTCATAGTTCTTGATATAAAAAAGTCAGTTGATTATTAGGGTAGTCTGTCATGAGCAAATAAAACGCATAAGCAAAATAAAAACATTTCAAATAGTGACTATTTTAAAATGGGAACAACAGAAATGTAATATTTCTACAGAAATATATTAAAAAAATCTAATAAATTCAGTTGTTTTCAATAACAAGACACCACACAAGGACACAACTCTAAAATTTGCAACTTTGAATTCATGCTTCAACAGCTCAGACTGTGAAATGTCTGTTGAGCAAATCAGGCAAACAAAAATAACCTGACTCACCTGAAACATTCTGGTAACAGATTTTATTAGATAGTAAGCAACTTTACAAGGACAATAAGACCACCTTCCTCTACAGTGGGGACACTTTAGATTCACATTAAAATGCTTGTATCTATTTTATTGGATCCTTTATGTAACCTTTGCCTGGCTGGAAACAGTGCTGTAAACCAACTGTTGTTCGTATAGTACAATAGGTGTGCTGCCGTCTGGTTGAAGAAATATCAGCTGCAGAGAGTTGAGATTTTCAATAACTGCTATTCAGCACACTGAATATCGCCATCTGCTACAATCTCTTTGGCTGTTTGGTTGTATAAAGCATTGTTTTTCTGCTTACTGTACTAGCAACGCTGAAAGAAGGTTTTGATTAAAAGACGGAGTCCTGAATGCTAGTTAGATGATTTGGAGTTTGGGTTGTAGCAGAATTACCATGTTTCATAGCATAAGTAACAGTTTTTTTTTTGCATACATTACTAATAGCATGCCTGTGACTTATGCAGCGAAGCGACATATTTATGTTTTTTCCCCACCTTTTTAA
This sequence comes from Hypsolebias longignatus, assembly GCA_031762435.1. Classification (NCBI taxonomy): domain Eukaryota; kingdom Metazoa; phylum Chordata; class Actinopteri; order Cyprinodontiformes; family Rivulidae; genus Hypsolebias; species Hypsolebias longignatus. The sequence goes on from JARVGV010000694.1 coordinate 11,848,274, forward strand.
CCAATTTTTGGCTGAGATCTGACAATTTCATTCATTCTGACAAGGAAAATATTGGACACTACCATCTTCAGCCACTAGAGGGCCCTCGACTAGTATGGAAAGCCAAGTATCGCATTAGTAGGTAAAAGTGGCTATTAATGAGACACTTGGCTTGCCAAACAAAGCCACCTTCATCTCACTCTGGAACTCCTGGAGCAAAGGTCAAATCAGCTGCATTTTGCCGTGCCGCCCAGGCGAAATGCAGCTGATTTGACCATTAAAGTGCATTTATTAAGGAAAAGTTCAACTGAGACAACCTTTACGATAATATCAAGCAAATAAATAATTGTTTTTAGGTGGTTATCTTGTAAAATTTTGAAGAAATGCACAGCGAGTCGTCCCTCTGCGTGCGCATGCTTCCACGTATCGGCTTTTGAAATGCAGCTGATTTGACCAGTAAAGTGCACTTATTAAGAAAAAGTTCAACTGAGACACACCTCTGCTATAATTTAGAGTAAACAAATAATTGTTTTTAAGTGTTAATCTTGTTCAATTCTTGTTAAAGTCCTCCCGTGCACGCTCCCGCAGCCGCCATTAGGCAGCCATTCATTTTTTGGCACACCGGCCCACATTTCTGGGTTGTCAGCTGTGACGCATAATAGATGCAACTTATATGGTGAAGAGACACATTTATGTTTTTTGAACTGTTGCGACTTATACAGCAGTGCAACGTGCATGGCGGCAAGTACGGTAATAGTAGCAGAAGGCACACTGGTTTAAGCCAACATAGTTCGGCAAGGGGCTAAGAATCTGAGAGCAAGAGAGAAGATTTAGTTAACAGGAGAAAGACAAGAAAACAGACAGTGACACAAAGAAAAAAAAAGAAAACTGATACGTGTGTCCTAGATCGTCACTGACTGGTTTAGAACCACAACTTTCTTCTAACCACACTAAAACTCTGTGAACCCCGCCTGCCTGCTGAGCTTTGGCACTGATGAGAAGAAAAAGCCCTGCTATGTTTTGCAGCCACACACTGGGACTGGAGGAACACAGTGTCCCCGCACCCCGCCCCCCCCCCCAACATAAGCAACATCAGAAATGCATGCACTCACACACAGACACACTTGCTAGGCCACATACATAAATACATCACTACACAACAACACACTTTGCAAAATGCACACAACCATGCAAAACATGAACAGGGATATCTTCAAGTACACAAAAGACAAGAAATAAAAATGCAGTGTTTAAAAGTGAGATCTAAAACTGTATGTGTCCATTTCCATTTATGAACGTGAACAAAAGTAGCTTCATCAATTAGACTGAAAAAGATGACCACAGTAGTCCCTCGCTACTTGGCGGTTTGACGTTCGCGAACTCACTCTATCGTAGTTTGTGAACGTACAGTCCATAATATTGTTCAAAAAATTGTGCATGACACGCGATTGTCGACTTTAAAGTAATACAACTGCACTCACATGGTTGGGAATAAGTTAATGACCAAAAATAAAAGTCAGACAGGTGCTGACATTTTGTAGTTTTCTTTCCATACGCCTACGCTGTATCGCCAGTCCAAATGAACTAAATTACCCACAAGGCAACAGTGCACTTCCCAGAATTCAACAGTGCTTCCAGCCAGCTGCATTCTGCCAAAATGGAAGGAAAGTTTTGATCTGATCCAAACCTGACTAAAAAGTCCAGTCCTTATTCATAGTGACTTTGGTACTCACTCAGTGACTGCAGAGCTGATTAGAACCAAATCAGAACTGGACCAGAACTACTTCCAGCCTCATCAGTCCATTTGAGTGCCGTTTGCTGGCCCATGAAGCCTCTCCAGTGGGGAATGCATTGCTTGGAGGTCCAGTGTCTTATCCGGAGCTCACCCGGACATTTTCATCAGATTTCTCTGGATTATTTGGACTCTATCTGGAGCGTTCTGTGATTTTGTGCTGGCTCTATGAAGGTCTGGCTCTCTCTCTAAGCAGCTGGTGCTCAATGGCTGCAGAGAGCCGATCAGAACCAGACGAGAACCAAGGCTGGTGAGTCCCCATATAAAATTTTGCAGTACAGTATTTTCCGCCATACACGTCGCACTGCCCTATAAGTCGCATCAGTCCAAATATGTCTAATAAGGTGGAAAAAAAACATAAACAAGTCACTTTGCTATATATGTCACATCTATTATGTGTCACCACTGACAACCCGGAAACATGGGCCGAACCTGGAATTGTGGGCCGGTGTTGTGCCAAAAATTGATTGGCTGGCAAATGGCGGCCGCGGGATTGTGCACGGGAGGACTTTAACAAGTATTTAACAAAATTAACACTTAAAAACAGTTATTTGTTTGCTTGAAATTATAGTAAAGTTTTGTTTCAGTCTAACTTTTGCTTAATAAATGCACTTTGACAGTCAAATCAGCTGCATTTTCAAAAGTATGTGTTGCCTTGGTGCTCTGGGAGTGCGCTCAGAGAGGAAATCAGGAAGGAGGAACGCTGCACATTTCTTCAAAATTTAACAAGATAAGCACCTAAAACAATTACTGTAGTTGTTAGTTCAACATTATAGTAAAGGGTGTCTCAGCTGAACTTTTACTTAATAAATGCACCTCAATGGTAAAATTAGCTGCATTTCACTGGGGCGACGCAGCGAAATGAAGCTGATTTGACGGTTGCTCCAGGTAAACTGGATGAAAGTGACAGTCTATGGCAAGCCGATTGTGCCATTAATAGCCACTTTTACCTATTACATGTCACAATGGCATGCCATCGAATTGAGTTCCATCTAGCAGCTGAAAATGGTAGTGTTCAATATTTTTAGTCAGAATGAATGAAAATGGTCATATCTCAGCCAAAAATTGGTTTATAAATATGAGAAAAATCTATAAATATGTTGCTTCTGCATATAAGTTGCGGGGAATGCAAATGATGCAAAAAAAAAAAAAAAAAGTGACTTATAGCCCTAAAAATTTGGTACATATGTGTGTGTTGTTAAACTTGCATAGGTTTAAGAGATTAAAACATTGCAAGAGTGTGGGAAGGCTTTAAAACGCCTTAGTATAACATACTAAAATAAATATAGCGTCCCTACTTCACGGTTTTTCACTGATCATGGTGGGGGGGCTGGAACCTAACACCCATGATAAATGAGGGATTGCTGTACTTTATATTGAACCAATGACAATGTATACTTTTGTCACTCTGTCTGCTGTCTTGGTTATGTCTCAGCAGGTACGTCCTTTAACAGACTTCACTTTTACATTATTAATAAACATGACACCAGCTAATTATTGTTTTCCTTTCATGCTCACTAGTTAACCCCATTTTCATTGTAGGCAGCTACAACCCCACTCGGAAAAATGATAAACATCAAGAAACACATCAATGTTATGTCTTTCAATGATTCATAATAATTACAGTGTTTAAAAGGTGATTAGACAGTCCTTTCTTTTACTCACATAAACACAAAAAATGTCTTGAGTTCAAGTACGGCTTAAGGAGAAACCAGGTCTAATGTTTCCATCACACCAAGCTGACCCCTACTGACAAACAAAACAGATGGCACACCCGTTTTTCTCAGAATGACAGCAGTGGAAAGAAGAAAAAAGATTAAAAAAGAGGACACTGGAGATAGAAGGCTGGTTGTCCTTGGTATTTACATAAAGACGTGGATTAGCAGCATGGATTACTGTCAACAGACACCCTGTCAAGATCAGGGTCAGGAGGTCTAATCCACCACAGAGTTGTTTATATTACAGCAAAAGCCTTCAGATTGTGCTGTCAACTGGGCGCATGTCATGCGAATGTAAAAACACAGAGACCGACATTATGGAAACACGCATCGTAATCAACAGTGTTTACAAATATCAAGATGACTCAAATGATAAGTAATGAATTATTAAAGCCAATACGAAGTGCAAATTTCAAGGGAAATCATTTATTTCTGTTCAATTTAAGTTTACACGCAGATATTTTCAGATCACAGCAGCTGCTTAGCCAAGTAAATGAAGGGAGCAGATTAATAAACAGTAATGCCTTTCTATATGACCCAGGCATGATTGGATTTTATATCATGAAAGGTTTTATTTACCAACGTCAATATTACAAATTCTGAAAGATTTTTTTAAAATGAAAACAACACATCCAAACCCAATAAGACATTATGTACCGGTATTTAAAAAAAACATTACAAGCCAAGTTTCAGTTGTTATCATGACAAAGCAGCACTGATAGCTTAGAAAGTAAGAGAAAGGTACCAGTATATGTTAGGGGAACACAATATTGGATTTTTGGCCAATATCCGATATGCCGATGTGTTAAAACTTATTTGGCTGGCACAAATATATATATTTTTTCCTAGACCTACTTACAGAGACTACAAAGCTTTATCTGCTGTGGAATTAAAATACTATATTATAAAATACTACACAAACAGAGTAATATTGTATATGCTGTTCAGTGTCGGGAGGGCTGTGATGAGTCTTACATCAGGGAAACTAAACAGTCACTGGCCAAAAGGATGGTCCAGCACAGAAGAGCAACATCATCAGGCCAGGTCTCTGCGGTCTACACTCATCTCCAGGCAGTGTTGCCAGATAGAGTCGAGGTTTTCCAGCCCAAACGTCTGGTAAAAACCGCCCCATCACACAAAGACTGAGCTGGATATAGCACCTCAGTCTGAAGAAGTCTTACAGAGGAAAGCCGAAACGGTTCTACAATATTATTTGTTTTGCTTTGTTTTTTGAATGTCCAAAAGACCAAAGTTAACTTGTTTAGATCTGTCTAACTGGATTATTGAGCATACATCAGGATATTATTCTGCAGGGTCTTTGTCAAATGGGCCTGCTATCAAATGCAGATGCGAAAAAGTGGCTGAAAATGATGTAACACTTCAACTTGGATTATGTTTAATGTTAAATTTATTCATGACATTTCCTCTCGCTAACACAATGACAACACTCGAACAGAGCAAATTTGTACATTTTCACAAATCTAAACTCAACCTGTTCACAAGCGGTAAGTGAAAAGTGCATAAGTAGTACTGCATTAATAGATATACTTGACAGTTAAAAAATTAACTTAAAACAGAAGCCTTTTATATCGGTGAGTTATTTTGATGGAATGCCCAATGTCTTGTTGGATTTACAACAGTATATCCATTTTTAAATACTGTATATAACATAATATTAATATTAATATAATATAATATAATATAAATATTCAACTTTATCGCTAATATCGACCTCTGAAAGGGTTAGTCAATCTCAAAAGTAGCCTGTCTGGTCACGACCTGAAGTTTTACCTGTACCAAAAGGCAACAATCAATCAAAAAAGGCCAAGACCACAGTGCAAGTTAGAGTTACAATAATGGCTTTAAGTATGTCCTAAAATGATGCTTTACGTCATATTAAACCACTGATCCATTGTTAGTGTGTCAAGGAGCAATTTGTGTCACACAAACGTCCATGCTTTCCTGCTAGATGGCTGCATGTCTCCTTTTCACTCTCAGATGAAGTAAGAGCATTTCAAAGACAGGGTCTTGGCAAAGATCCAGCCGAGAAACCCCTGAGGATTTCAGAGAAAGAGCTGACATCTGCCAGTCTTTCCTTGCTCACTCATTTTTCCGTCTAGTTCCCCATTTCCTGTTTCACATCTGAGGCTTATAATTGCAGTTCAGTTCAAATTGATTTTTTTCTTCTCAATGACTTCAGATGTGTACTTCTGGAGGTTTACCGGTACTCCAATTTCTGCACATTGTAATTGCAGTAACAACATCACTAATACTGTTGCACTGAAAATCTTTTGGTTTTAAAATAAAAAGGCACCTAAACACATCTTG
>JARVGV010000694.1:11863227-11877114 GCA_031762435.1 Hypsolebias longignatus
CATCCTATGCTTTTTATTTTTTAAATTCCTATTGAAAGTTTTATACCAAAAACATACCGTGATACATATCGTTACCGCCACCCATCACAATTCATATCGTGATATGAATTTTATGCCATATCGCACATCCCTACCTGAAATTTTAAAAAAGCTGCTTAAAAAAGGCAGATAGAAGCTTAAGTTACCAGATGGAAGTGGAGAGAGCACATTTTTGCTGAATGAGGCTGCAAAAAAAGTTGAAGCGGTTGCAAAAAATGTGGAGCCAGAAAAGCTACAATTAGCAAATTAGCTGAAAGTAGCAGGAAAAAAAAGTTAAAATTTGCACAAGGAAGCTGAAAGAAGCTGAACCAGAACAAAATGTGAAATGTCCAGTAAAAAGTTGTGAACAGATCTAAAGATCCGAAGGAAGGAAAATTAGCTCAATTTATTTTCTACGAGGAAAAAGTGGCTGAAAAGGCTAAATATTTCAAAAAGCTAAAGTTGCACCAATACCAATATGTAGTCTTATCACCCTTCTCCTGAACAATATGAATATTTTGATAGATGATTTGTTGAAATAGCACAAAAGTTGTGGAATAAGAAAGATGCCAAAAAACATACGGAAGAAAAATAGATCACAATAGTGTGAATGCTTGATAAACATTCACACAATAATTGTGACGACACACCTCAATAAAAAAAACTGAAATAACTGCATACGTTTGAATTGCCAGTTCATTTTTAATTGTAAATCTCAGCCACATGAAAGCTCTTTGCATGCGTTTAACAAAAACAGGGGCGCGATACTGATTTTGTTTTCACATGATGGCTGCTGTAATACGATGTTTTGAAAGGCTCACAGCTAAAAGGAAGACACTGACCTCTTTCAGGATTTAGCACGGCGAGCATTGATTCTCTTGGCAAGTTGAAGCAAGTTCAATTTTTCTGAGAAGCGGCACTTTAAGGTTACTTCACAGCAAGTAATAAAGTTCAAGTAGAGTTGCAACACGAGATGAGCATAAGTTTTAGAAGCAAACAGTATCAGCAACCCTCACTACTTTAATAGTAACGGTTCATGCTCTGTTGCACAAAAGATCAAGCTGCAAATGTTTAATGACAACAAGAGCTGCCTATTCACGTAGCTTAAAATTAAAATGTAGTTTGTTCACATAGACTCGATTCAAAACTGTTTAAATTTAAAAAAATTAGACAAATCATGAAAAACACAGCTATTCATATGTTTTTTGTTCAATTGCTGGTTGAATTAAAGTTTTGTTTAATGTGCATGAAACAGAGGTGTGTGCATGTGCAGCAAAAGGCAGAATGGGAATAAAATTAGGCCCCTAATCTGGACATTTGGATGATGGTGAAGGAGCAAATAAGCGAAAATGCAACACACAAAAATAAAATAAATAAAATAAATTGCCTTAAGAGTGGCTGCAATTTTCTCGTCATTTCACGCATCTGAAACAAAACTAATTTCGTGCTCATCATGCTTGGCTTGGCACACACAAACAGAAGAGCCAATACGCCACAGCGTGTCAACTGCTGCTGCATCAAAGAAAACTGTTTATGTATCAGACTCGCAGCTTCATATGAATCATAGGGACCTGGGAGGAACGCTTAATATGGTCTTATCAAAAGGAACAGTCTGGCAAACCCACTGATACACTCGTGCCTTTTCCACATCTTCCTGCTTTCCATCTCTGACAACATCCCCTCTGCTTATATCGCTCCTCATAGGTCGCTCCAATGTCACATCAGTCTTGAATTTTATTTCTTTTTTGGCATCTCTCGCTCCCCCGCACACACACACGCAGATTAAGTTGTGCGCTTGGCAGCTTGGAGTGAAGCAGAAAGATATGGAGGAGAGTGCTGGAGGCAGAAACTATGAGAAAGAGAAAGAGGGAGCAATAAGATGAAAGAACGGCACAAGAGGAAAGCTAACGGGACAAAAGGCAGGTGCTGCTGTGATAGTAGAATGAACATGCTTTGGACAGACAACTGACAACCTAACAGGTCTCAAGATGAAGGCAGACAATCTGAAAGGCACATGCACGCACAGACATTTGAATAAATCTATTCTCAGTTGGCTTTTAAACATTTGCTGACTTAACCGTTCAAAGAGCAAAAGTTCCCATTAAAGTGGATGATGTGACGTGCATTGATTTCTCCTCACTGAATTCACAAAGCTTATTGTTTGGAGATGCTCACTTCAGACTTCTGCCACCGCTGGGGCAAACAAATATGCAGCTCTGCAGTTCATTACAAAAGGATTAATTACATACTTGTAGCTAATTATTCTCTTAATATGGCATAACATTTCCATGCCTAAAATTTGAATTTAGATTAAAGCCATCCAACTGCCAGTCAGATACCACCTCTTTTAACGTCTAATTATTACCATAGTTAGGCAACAAATATATATAAAAAACACAACATTAATCCAATATGAAAACAAACTAGAGAAATTACATTTCCTGTGAAAATGCAGTGTGAATGCTTACTGCAGAACTTGCTGAAAAACTGATGAAATTAGCTCAAAGAAAATGCTGAAAATGTAGAAGTGTGAATCAACAGGAGAAAGAAAGAACACAAAACTTGAAATGATTGCAATCAATGTAGCTGAAAAAGCTGATATTAGCATTAAAACAGCTAAATCGTGGCTGAAATAACTGAAACTAGCAGACGTAAGCTGAAAGGCACATTAACAAATTTAAAGTAGCAGAAATAATGTAATGAAGCTGAAAGGAGTAGAAATTACCACGAAAAACTTGAATTTATCTGAAAAGTGCTGAAATTAGCTAAAATATGCTAAAAAGCTAGCTGAAAAGGTAGCATGGGCTTAAATTAGCATAAGAAAGCAGAAAGAACACGTTAGCCAATTTAGGCTGAATTATAAACAAGCACAAAAAGTGGAAACTATACCTGAAAAAAAATTAGCATAAAAACAGCTGAAAGTAGCTAAAAATTACAGAAAGAAGCTGAAATTACAAGAAGAGAGAGCACATTTTTACTGAATTAGGCTGAAAATAGTTTCAATGAGTGCAGCAAAAGTGGAATTTGCTGAAAAGGCTAAAATTAGCATAAAACAGCTAAATAGTTGAAATGGCAGAAACTGGCATAACTAAGCTGAAAGGAGCATAAACTGAAATTAGCAGAAAGTTAGAAAAAAATGTAGTAAGCTGAAAGAATCTGAAAGGAGCACAAAATAACAGCTAAAATTAGCTGAAAGTAGCTGAAAAAGTTTTAATTTGCACACGGAAGCTGGAAGAAGCTGAAGCAGAATAAAATGTGAAAGGAGAAGTAAAAGTTTGCAAATGCATCTAAAGATATGAAGGAATTAAAATGAGCTAGTTTCATTTAATGAGGAAAAATGTGGCTGAAAAGTCTAAAATTAGCATAAAACATCTAAAAAATATGAAATAGCAGAGACTGGAAGAGCTAAGCTGAAAGGAGCATAACAAACTGAGATTAGCAGAAATAAGTTAGAAGAAGCACAACATTGTTGTAGTTAGCAGAAAGAATCTGAAAGGAGCACAAAATAGCTAAATTAGCTGAAAGTAGCTGAAAAAAGTTTAAATTTGCACAAGGAAGCTGGAAGAAGCTGAAGCAGAACAAAATGTAAAAGGAGCAGTAAAAGGTTGTAAACACATCTAAACATTTCTACTATGTACAGTAAAATGAGCTCAATTCATTTTTAATGAGAAAAAAGTGGCGGAAAAGGCTTAATATTTCCAAAAAAGCTAAAGTTACACCAATACCAAAAGCCATAGCACCCTTTGCCTGAAAGAGCTGAACGTTTTGATATGATTTGTTGAAATGGCACCAAAATTTTGTAACGAGAAAGGTGCCAAAAAATGTAGAGAAGAAAAATGGATCACATCAGTGTGAATGCTTCATAAACATTCACAAAATAAACATTACCTCACCAGCATGACATATTCTCACATTTAACAAAGCAGTTTGTGAAACTAAATTTCACTTTTACGTTAACGCTACTCATTGCGTCCTACTGCTCTAAAATATGTGAGACATCAAGAGGAGTCGGAGAGTCAGACATGCAACTTGTAATCCCCTCTGTTGTGTTATGTGGCGTGAGAGAGGATGGCGTCTGAACTGGACACTGGCCTGTGTCTGGTGGTCCTGTCACAGCCCAGGGGGGTGTTAAGTGTGTACAAGTGAGGGAGGCAGGGAAACGATGAGAAAACGAGAACAAACAGAGAGCTTCATTCAGGTCTAATTCACAGACGCATCATTCAGTCTGACATGACGATACGTCTCTGTGACCACAGCATTCATACGGGGCCTTGCCAGCCATTCACAGACGCATCATTCACACCCGCACACTGACACACAAACACACTTCCGCTGGCTCGTCCCTCCAGCCACCAGGCATCTATATCACTGCAAAGATCCTCCCATTCATTTTCATTCACAGTTTCCCCTCTCGACGTAAACACATTGCAAAGATTGTATTTGGCGTTCGTTCTAAGGGTGCCGCCCCTAAAAAAAAAAAAAGCAGTGAATGTCTTCCCTGCCAAGGGTGAAGTGAGAGTTTATCCATTAGCAGGCCATAATATTGACAAGGCCCTGCTCCGTGGGTCCACGCTCCAGCCTGGTAGCTGTAAGACTGGCCGACAGACGGCGGGCTGTATGTCAATGTGAGGTGCTTACATGCCGATAAAGCCTGCCGTTCCAATTCCTATAGGCAGACTTTGATGGACGGCAAGCAGGGGGAGAGGAAGGGTGAACAAGTAGCACGGCTTACTGCCTTCAAAGTTCAGGACTGCGCTGGAATTTGGTGAAAGGACAAGTCGTCAACCTGACGAGGTAGGATTAACAGACTTCTCGGGAACTAAAATGTGCAGCATTAGCAAAAATTTGATTTTATTTTTAATATTAAAATGAACACACACACAGTGAAGCATAAACTGAAATATGAAGATAGTGTCTACTGTATAAACTCATGAACAGCCTGTTAAACAGCAAATATGATCACCCAGCCGACTACAAAGCTCATTAAATTTTGTTCCAGTGGCTCATTAATGAACCTGTGTGATGTGGGTATTAATGAAGGTTCTCAACACAAAAAGAACAACAACAAATAAATAAATAAATCCCAATAGTATTAACCTTACCCTTCAACATATAAAACGATCCATGCATTTTTCCTGTTGAAATTTTTTTACAACAAAACTGTTTAGGGCCCCTCATGGATTTCCAACATACAGCTCTTTTCATTACAGCTTAAAATAAGCTTTAAAGCTTTTGGATTGTTAAGACACCAACAAAATATGCCTTTTCCATCTTGTAAGATATCTGCAAAGAAAATTTACTATAAACTGGAAGAGCAACACTGAACTGATGCATTGAGCCTGGGAGTGCATGTGGATATGGAGGGGGGGAGCCTCCATGTGTAGTAGTCGGGATGCTGCAGGAGCAACTGCTTCCCGTGCAGAAGGTGAAAATGATGGAAGAGGAGAGAAGGAGGAGGGAGCAAATCAGAATGAGGTGGGTTAACCAAATTTAAATTAAAAAACAACTTCAAATGTGAAACAGCCAACTCCTCATTGAAGAATAAAAGTCAAAATGACCTAAAGTTGTCCTGAGTCATCATCCAACTCTTATACAAGCGCAATACAAAAACAGCCACATGTGCAGGATGTCTTTAATTTTTTAAAACTGAAGATCACAGCATCAGTTGTCTTCACTGATACAAAAGACAACCTAAACTTTGTGTTCTCAACATTTATGTTCAGAGCTTCTCTCCACAAATCAATCAACCTTTAGAATAAATCTAAAAAAAACCACCACACATTTTTTTTTAATTATAATGCAAAAATTCCAGGTGAAATTGTTAAAAAGTTAAAAGCAGCAGGGATTTTTTTTAAACAATCAAGGAGTCCCTGAAGTCACTGCAGTGTTTTCTGTCATGAGTGGGGCTATCCCTGCAGTAAAGCTCCTGCCATGTCCCGACGATCCGTGAAGCAACATCAACACAAATCCACGACTGCAAAAAGCTGCACAACTTCGAAAACTAAAACTTCACGAGCGTAGTTTAAAGAAAATAAAATATAAAACCCTCAATCCATTCTGAAACCATTAATGGGGCAATTTGAAAAGTTGAATATTTTCAGGCAGTGCTTCAAACCTATTCAACTACAATATGGATCATTTCTGTTCATCAAAACCACATGAACTGCAGCAAATGCTGGCACAGAAGTCATATGGCTTCGAATTTCTCCTGAAATTCCAATTTGGTCAAGTCTGCACGCCCAACTATTGATTTGATCCCATTAGACAAGTTGATCATCTTAACATGACATGGACAGTTTGGGTGTTTGGGGTGATCCAGTCAATAAGGTTCAGAGATGAGAGAAATTACAGGTCATTAAATGTTTAAAGCTGTTTTCCCAAAGTCACCTTATTCTGGTAAAAAGAAGCCAAATAAGCAGGTGAAACACCCCTCGTGTCACCTGGCTGCAGCAGCAAGCCCAATCTGCCTTGAACCGCTCTAAGACCCCCCCACACAGCAGTCCGGGTGGTCCGGACTAACCGTGACAAGCCTCTACTCTTACCTGAAATCTATGCAGATATGAGTCCGAGCTGCATCGGCACTGCGGAGAGGAGGCGCGTCCAGAGCAACTCCTTTTAATGCCCCCCCATCCAAAAAAGAAAGAGACGAGCAGTGTTCACATTTATAAATCAATCCTGCTCAGGCGTGTCCACTTTCAGCGATTCCCACGCAGGTGTGCAGTCACAAGGCGACTCCGCAAACAGCATCCCGGATCAGCAGGACTGTTCCGCGCCGCGCGCTCTGACACGCGCGAGCCGCACCTCCCATCTCCCCGGCGAGGACGCACTTGGTATGCGCTTGGAAACGCCGCTGCACCGTGTGGGGGGATACCGCAGGAGGGAGGCTGCGTCTTGGCGTGCGTGCGTGTGAGCGTGCCTGCAGAGAGAGCGAGAGAGAGAGAGTGCGCGCGCGTCTGTGCGTACAGATGTGACTGAGTGCGGTGCTCCTGCCCGACTGAGGTGCTGAGGCTGCTGCAGCGGAGTGCGAAGGAGAGGGAGGGATGGACCGAGGCGGGGTTGGGGGGGTGGGAGAGACACGGAGTTTCTGCAGCTTCGCAGTGGATCTTGAAGCCTGGAAGGACCCGCGTTCAGACACTGAGGAAGGTGAAATGAAACAACTCCACTTGTGTCCTTCCAGTGCCAGGACCTTTAAAACCTTTGCACAGCCCAACAAGAGTTGAGCTTCTTATTTTATTATTATTATTATTATTATTATTATTATTATTACCTGAGAACTCAAAAGAATGGCAGAAGGTGGGATTAAATCAACCTTAATCTCCCAGAATACAGCGAGACGTGGGTCCTGCCGCCAGGAGAAGGTTTATGTAATGCACTCATCCCGGTGAGAATGGGATTTGGCAGTGCCAAACCAAAAGGAGGGATTTACGCAAATGCAACAGCAACAACGCTGGGGGCGGGATGGGGCGGGGGTGGGGGGGGGTGGTGGTGGTGGTGAAATGATCAGATCATCGGATTTGAATACCTAATCGCAGGATCATTTAAAGACAGACATCAGGCACCCCGATGCAACATAATTACGACCCTTGCATTGATGTGAGGGATTAGAATCTGCGTTTATTTCCCATTGATGATCTTCTAACATGCCTCCGGAACGCACCACCCTCATCTCCACCTCCACCCCCATGCATTTAAAGCAATTAATAGTCTAAAAGCCTAATTATATAATTATGTCTTTAAAAAAAACTGGTGTGTGCCGAAATACTACCACCGCCCCCCCCCCCCCCACACACACACACACACATAATAGCCCTCTTATCTGCATATTAAGACAATTTACAACTAATCCATCAACACTGACTAAATATTGCACAGTCAACGTATCTGCAGAGAAATCTGTAGTTTGAGAGCCCAGTCTGCCTGGGGAGTGATTAAGTGTTTAGTTGGGGGGTGGGAGGGTATGTTGGTGAAGAAGCAAATTCCATTGACCGCCCTTTGACCATTTACTCAGTATTCACATGCGTTTTGGGGGATTTTAGAGAAGCATCGAGCTTCCTGCACCAGCCTCTTCCTCCTCCCCTGCTTTTCCTTCCAGAGGGGACACTTGCTTTGAAACACTGCATCAGAGCCCCACCTACAGGCCACAGCAACTTCACAGCTGCACATGCAAAGAAGGCTAAGTGCTTCTCTGACCATTTTCTCAACCGCAAGTGGATAGGGCTTTAATGTGCCACAGAAATAATGCGAACGTCACAGTTCAGCCAAGTCGGGGCATTATGGTGATTCTTTTAAAAGTATAATGTTTGCAATAAAACAAACATAACAAGGAACAGCAAAATTACTGATAATGTCTGGAAGTCTGGTTGCTTTCTCCTGAATTGCATGAATAAACAAATATGCACATTGAGACTAAGTAAGATAATAATAAGACAAGCTAATAATATATATATATATATATATATATATATATTATGCAGGAGCATGTGTAAAAATGTTAACTGCAAGTTCACTGCAACTCAGAAAATAATAAATGAACTAAGAGCACAACTGATTAACTTTTGGAGAAAACTTTCAAGATGGCCACCTCAGCAAATTCACCTTAGTTAACTCTAAAACAACTGTAATGCAGTCAATTTTAAAGCTATTGAGCGGAAAAAGTAGGTTTAAGGGCCATATTAAGATTTTTAAATTATTACTCAAATTACGTAAATATGACAACATAATACAATTTTTACCATTTTGTTATGGTTTTGTGTGTCACTCAGAAGAATAGTCTGGCTACACCCCTTCAAAGACCTTCTAGAGGTGACCTTACTCGAATGACAAACTTTACTCTTATTTCCCTTTGGTTGTGCTCTACATCTCTAAAAATGATGTTCACACTTGGTTTTCTGAATCTGTGATACCAAATGTGAACAAAATAGATCATTTATAGACAAAAACGTGGGATTTATTTACCATATTTTTCAGACTATAAGGTGCATTAAGCAAAACAAGTTCATTTTTGACAGATTTTTGAGCGCCGTGTACCACAATAAATGAGTTCGCAGTCAGTAAGCACAACAAGAATTAATACGAGGCGCACTAGATTAGAAGGCTCACTGTCGATTTTTGAGAAAATTAAAGGATTTTAAGTGCGGTACTTAAAAGTTTTGAGGATTTGAAATTCTTCTCCAGAGCTGAACGTTTCGCACTATTGATCCTGCCATCAGGGGCATTTACTGAAGCTTTGCAGGCACCCAGACATTTGGTAGCGTCTAACTTTACAACTGTTTAGAAATCCATACTAACCTCGATTTTTGTAAACAAATACCTGCCAACCTGCACAATGAGCATTAGATTTAGAAATCCATCCAACGCTACCACGAAGAAAAACTGACCCCTTTCTTAAACAATTAACTTGTTTTGCTCTTTGATGACCATTGATTCAAATGTGGATCAGGCCTTCGCTCATTTATCACACTCTGGTTGGTCTTTGTGTCAAATTCTGAGGGCATCTCCCAGAGTCATCTGAAGGATAAAAGGTACAGAGACACACACAAACCTATTGGGTTCATTTAATTATTCAATAACAGCAGAGAGCTAAGTCAACAGTCTGTGGTTCTCAATTATCAGATAACTGTCAAAGCAAAAACAAATCAATGCTGCTGCAATCTACAGTGACAATAGTTATTTCATGAAGGATCAGGAATGTTTGACCTAAAGCCTGTTGGTGCATGTTTAGCTCAACCAGGCTTGGATTAAATTGTAATAGGACTCTGTGATTATTTTTCATTATAAGAGTAGGCTCTTATCTGTGTTCTGCATGGGCATAAATTATTAAAACCCAAGGACACACAAATGGCTCTTGAAAACTTAAACAAGATTTATATTTGAGATTTAGGTTATTGACTGAAAATAAATGTTTTAAACCATGCAAGGAATGACTACAGAAAGATAACTTGGATGCTCATTTTAGCCCCTGACAAAAGCAGATTATTTAGCAGTTTACGTGATTCCATGATTAAATAGTCTAAAAATAGATCAGCAGACTTGGTGGACGTTTCCACTTTTATAAGCAGTTTATTTTTCTCAACATTTTCATCCTAAAAATTCAGGTTTATGCGTTTAAACAAATAAAAACAACTGGATTTTGACATGTGCAGTAGTAAGGAAATTTGCTGAAACAAATTATTATTATTATTGCAGGTATTAAAGTGTGAATTTGAGTGTTTATAACTTGGGAGCCTCCGTTTTGAAGAAGAGAGGAGGTTGCACGCTACATGTTTGGCTCCTTGACCAATCCGACTTCCCCATTTGTCTTGCAAATGAGACGGTGACTTATGGAGGCAACATGAATGGATTTGATGAAGCCCCTTTAACGCTGGACTGCAGGGAGGTGTGTCTGCGTGTGTGTGTCCAGTTGCCAGCTGGCACAATGTTATTGAAAACTGTGTGTGCCTACACATTGCACCCCTGTGTTCTTTGAATCAACTCCATTTTAAACACGATATAGCTCGAGCATGTGCAGGAGCAGAGAGCACCCCACAATGGTAAACTGTTCCTGTGGGTATCCCCCCTTTACCCACTTTTCTACATAGACACTGTATCACAAACAATACTGGTATTCATCTCCTCGTGCCTACATGCGCTCTGTGGTCAAACCATCTCTTTGGTACTGCTGTCTCAAGGATTATGATATTTATGAGCTGCCACGGTAATGTCACATTTAGTGTGTCCGTCTTCATAAAAGCCTCTGCCCACTTCCTTCGGTTTAGTCAAAGCTTTCGCTCTTCCTGGTTCAAAATGATGAGCAAGTCAACCTTACCCACAATTTCTCGAATTTGTAGAAAATGTATTAGTGTGTCACTAACTAATGAAGCTTTATGAGCTGTATGGACCACATAAATGACACTGATTTGGATTGTAAATAGGTTTTCACTTTGCTGTGTTTTGCGATAGTAAACTATATTGAAGCTGGCATGTCCAGTATGTGTGTGTGTGCGTGCACAGCAATGGATGGACGGGTGTGTTGAATGTGTCACTCAGTCATATAATTAGTTAGTTTGCATATTGATGGCTTACAGCTTTTTGTGTGTAGATGTGTGCACTTGTGTGTTGCAGTTTGTATTCAGCCACGTCGGTTCGAGAGTTTATTCATCCGTGCTTCAGCCTCCCCATCGAGCTAGCAGCTGTCTGTCTGTCTATAAAGCTGTGTGTCCAGACCACGGCCAGGTGAATCAATGTTTTGCCAGCTATTTCTCCAGAGAGTCAATCTCATGTCCATGGAGATCCAGACAAAGCCCCCCTCTGGCCGTGTCTCGGCAACGTCCCCCCCGCCACAGAATTAAACTCATCCGTTGGGAGAGATTTTGCAGATGGTCAGGGGAAATGGAGATTTGGAGCAAAAAAACAAATAAAATAAAATAAAACAGCAGCAACCAAAGATAAAAATAATAAAATGGGGGTAAAATTAACTGATATTTCACATTTCAGTAATGACAACTTGTAGTTTTTTTTTTTATATTAATTTTCCTCAATATATTTATACAGTTTCTCATTTTCAAGTAGATTTTTGTTAATCTGGCATGTGTTTTGATTGTTTTCTGTCTTTGAATAGCTGGTCAATCTGCCATTGTAGCACATTGTGCTTGTTTATTCTGTAACCGATTTAAAGGCTAAATACTACAGTTTGGTGCAAAGCAATTAACTGTAGGCAATGATCAAGCAGGATAGACCGGAAGTCACCTGATTGACTTTTGCTTTGTTTTGAAAAACACGTTTTTGGAACAAAATATGAAACAATTTTGCATCTTTAATGAAATGCAACGAAGAAAAGGCTCGATTCAAACTGCCGTGTGCTTTTTGAAATACACAACCAAGCACACACACAAGGCAGTCAACAGTTCTGGGAATCCATCGCTGCGGTTTGTAGACATAATAATCTATCAGCAGTATCTCAAAACCAACTTGACCAGAAGCTTTCAGCGGCATCAGCTGGCAGCTCTCCAGCTTACACATTACCACAAGTCCTTCGTCTTCTTCCTCTCCGGAGGGACGTTCTACATATTTTGTCTTAGGATTTGTCATAAGGTTTAGGGTCTTATATGAAGGACTTTACGGCATCAAGTTAACAGAAAGCGCAGCATTACTTGACGAAATGCATATCGTTCACTGCCATTCATACCAGACGTTCTAGAATTGCACCGCTCAGGTGGCTGCATGTTGGAGCAACTTTGTTACTTTCATTCTGGGATGTTGCTTTTGAAAACTTTAATTCCTCTTTTTTCTGGATGATTTTTTTTCCCCCTCTGATATTGGACGCTGTGCAGCTGGAAAGGTTTTTACTGAAACCTTTTTTGTTTTTGGACATTTGTTATGATGCAAACTATTTTACTGACAACCACACAGACATTGCCACCTACTTTTACTTTTCACAGGTACACCTGCAAACATTTTTTTCTTGCACTTTGTTCCTGCGTTCCCTCAGACAATACCAGGCTGACTTGATGATGTTTCGATCAGGCTCTGTCGGAGCCATCTGTTATAGTTTTTTGTTGTTCTTGCTGAAGACAGTTCAGTATGACTCTTGCTGTACATGTTTTAGTTCGTGTCTCATGCTGCAAAAATTAGTTTTGGAGCAATTTCAACATGGAGCTGTGCGACAAATACATTTCATTACAGCTCTATATGTCCTTGACATTTCATTCGGATTCAGGCTTTAAACGATAATGCACAGTGAGCACCATTAAGGCGGCAAAAATAGGAAGGCAAAATAATGCATTACCGTATAGAGAAATGTTATTTTCACTGTTAATTGATTAAACACGGAGGAAATACATTTACATTTTAAATTGAACATTGTCTTCCAAATCAGTCGGAGACGCAATAAATGGAGTAATTATGTGTGCGTGAATCTACGCTGGCTCACTTTGCAAGAAAGTGTTTCCATAAGTAGTCAGTGCAGGCTAAATCATATGCATTTTCAGATTTATTCACAACACTTCAGCAAAATATAACATTTGTTATTGAAGTACGTAAACTAAATGCTATATTTATTTTGTTTTATAATATATGCACCAAACACATGTTTAGGTTAAATTTTCCTTAAATTCATTTATTTATTCAACCTTTATTTTTACTGGCTAGTCTCACTGAGCCACGAGGACTCATTTAAAAGAGGAACCTGTTCCAGACAGAATGCACATCACCTGCTGTCTTTCATGAAACAGTTTTAAACTGAAATTTGCTTCTGTTGAGAAATAATGGAGTTATAGTCATTTGGTCAAAGCTTATAAACTACATTAAATGCGATCTTGTGCCATATAGTGAGATCTTTCTTACATGTATGCAACACTCAGAGAAAGTCAATACCTTCATGTTGAATTAAAATGCATCTAGTGATTCATGAGATATTTTTCTAACAGTCAGACAATGTTGTCTCTAAAAAGTAGTGCCAAAGTTTTAGACAATCTGCTTCTAACACACAAAATTTAGCTAATGTTCTTCCAAGCTGATTGAGCTACAGTAGTCCCTCGCTACATTGCGGTTTGTTTTTCGCAGACTTGCTCTATTGCAGTGTTTAAAAGTAAGATTGGACATGACACACAACGGAAGATTGATGGGTGAGCCGCACGATCGGCAAGTAATTTTTATTTATAATAAATTATTTAAAATGATTTAGCACCTGTGTGCAGCCCACACTTGTGGGTGAAGCTTCCTCCTGCCATGCAGAGCAGAGACGTGGGCGTGGCTGAGAGTGCAGCCCGAGGCAGACAGCTGAAATCTTGACATGCTGCGCTCTTAAAAAAGTTAGGACTGCAATGATGTGGAGGTGCCAACATCTAATATTTTATTCAGAATAGAACACAAATCACAGATCAAAAGTTTAAA
>JARVGV010000694.1:11901086-11929713 GCA_031762435.1 Hypsolebias longignatus
TGTAAATAATAAATGTTTGTTTGTTTCTGTAGTTTGTCCCTGTCTGGGCTTAGCAGATGTGTGCGTTTAACCTCCACGCCGTGTTTTCGTGTTCTGAAACAACTCACGTGAGGGTAGGACATTAGACTACACAACAAATTTCTACTTGCGCATGTAAGATTCCCGTCGGAACAATGCATGCACTCTACGTCTTAATGCGCCACAGCCTCCCGTGTGAATTGGACCTTGCGGACAAAATTAACGCCCGAGGCACCAGCTTCACACCACGTGGCAGGAGAGTCCCAGCACAAGTTGTAAAATAATTTAAATCCTCTTCTGAAGGTTACGAAAACATTTTTCTACAGCTGTGGGGATTAGTCTAAACTGGCTTCTCACAGGTCACGGATGGATGGGCTTATGCAGCGCCATGTAACAGGTTTAGAAATCACTTGCCTAAGTCACGCTCTGACATGTTGGGAGAATCTAACCTTCAAGTTTTGGGAATATTGCACAGATAAAGCCCTTTTGTTCATCAGAAAGCATCATTACAAACGTTATGACGACTACGATGCAGCCGTGTGTAATATGAGGAAATGTTACAAGACTACTGTACATGATTGTCGTGTTGACCGAGCTACTGCAGCCTGGTCATTTTACCATAAGAAACACAATTTGTGAAACCTTTCAGTCTATCTGATGACTTGTTCTGATTCAAATGCCATTCTTACTTGATCCACACACACACACACCTCCACTATCATAATCAAAAGCTGGTAGAGTTTTTAAAGCTAAAAAACCCAATTATCTTTTTAGGACACTGAGATTTTCATCCTCCCTTTCCAAAGTTCTGTTTTTCCCAACCTTCACACCAAACATGTTGGGTTTTTTTTTTTTTTTTTTATGTAAAGCAAGTGCAAATAAAGAAATCTGTTCCAATGTGGTGACATTTGTCACCCTGACACACTTTAAACCTACAATCTGTTGCTTCAGTCACAACAAAAAGGAGCATTTACCATGGTTTTAGTTAGGTCACTGTCTTTTCCCCCCACGTAGACTCAATGTCTCAGGTTTAGGAAGAGGCGGTGACATATTTTCAATATCTGAAGTTGGACATCTTACTGTTGCAACGAAGAAATTGCACAATTGTAAGGTTTGTGTGGAAGATAATATTTTCAAGTATGCTAATAACATAAGGTAAAAATATATATCTGCTTTCCAGAGTCAGCATCTATGAACAAGTTGCTTGATTACTGTAAGTCTGTGGGAGTGTGTGAACGGGTGTGTATCTGGCCGTCAAGGTCATCCCCATCCCCTGGCAAGTCCCACTGTCTCTTCAGCATCGCATCTCAGGGTCTCATTACCGCTTCCTTCATCTCTGGAGGGAGACTGAGAGTTGAAGCTTTCACTCACCGCTTCTCTCTCCTCGACACACAAGCGCATTTAGAGCCACACGCTGCCGTCGCAACCACCATCCCTTATTCAACAGATAGTTCTTTATCTTGGTGGCTTTTCCACACCAAGACAGCAAGCCTGGGATTTATGCTTAATTAAAGTTCCTTTGGTGCACAAAAAACAGTGTTAGAGCTGAGGTAACCTCTGACCCACAAAGAGGAGCATTTAATCCCGCACATGCAAGCAGTTAAGGGTTTTCTGATGAATACATGATTTGTGGTGTGTTAAACATGGTATATTGCACAGAAAAAAATAAATAAAGGCAAAGGTTGTCAGTTTTAGACTCGATCGTGCACCGTCTACTTATTTTATGGAACGGTAGAAATACTGTATACGATATCTCAAAAGATCGCATCCACATCTTTGGAACAGCTACCTGACACTTTGATACACGGTGAAAGCTGATAAGTTTGGCGATGAGGAAAGCCAGCTGATCCTAAACCCCGAATCAAAATATGATGTGCAACAAAGTTGTATAAATCAGCAGCAAACCTGCTTTTCTTGCATCTTGAGCAGGAAAAACGTTAAACAGGGCGTCAAAACAATTTCATCTGCAGCCACAGCCTTATAGCACAGTGCATATTCACACATATTTACATTATATTTACAACTTCCACCTTGTAATTAAGTATAAAGGAACAATGCATAGTATGTGGAATACCTCAGCATTAATAGTTTCTGTAATTAATTAGATATGTGACTGGATTTGAATTGGTCCCGTTTGTTTTTATATATTACAACCTGAGCGGGGGTGTATAAAACACCAAGTGGAAGATCTTTAGCTGATCTCCAGAAATGAACTTCAGTTTGAAAAGACTATACATACATGCTTGCCATCATTGCTGCAAGAAATCAAAACTGCTGTTATAACTGGATACTGATGGTCGTTAAGGCTGTATATGTTATGTGTTTGTCTAATTGACTTAATAGCAATATTTAGATACTTTAACCAGTGACAGTTGGAGGCAAACCTCTCTAAAACTCTTATTTTGAGGGTCAGAAGTAAAAAAAAAAAAAAAACAATGTTGCAAACCACTGGTGTAGACGACAAACTCCAAATGATCAACAAAAGTTGCATTAGTCAGTCCAAACAGTCTTTAGATTGAATTATTTGCATGACCCCAAGTTCATTTGAACTGGAAGGCAGCGGTGCTTTTTTAAAAAACAGGGCTAATAATTCACCCCACGGACAAAAGCTGCATCCCAACAACCTTTTATGATGCAGAGCAGAGAGACTCCAGCACAGACCCAAGGACATTGAAGGAGGGTGCAGACTAAAACAAAAAAAGAACAAATAAATAAGAAGTAGGGAAGAAAGCAGACGGAAGTGTGAGGGGGGAAAAGAGTCCATAAATTGTAGCTTGGTGCAGGGCTGCAGGGAAGGCGTAGCAGCCTGATGAATAGAGCCATCAGCTTAAGCAGAGGCTACAGAGCAGCCTGCCATCTGCCTGCCCATTACCAGAATAAAGTGCATGACAGTCTGCACTCATCTGCAGGCCCCACTGGCATCCACAGCAACCAAAACCCTGTATTTTGGGGAGTTTCTTTGGGTTTTTACTCCTCCTTGAGCTGCCCCGTGCCTAAAAGTCGACACTAATTCACTCATGTCTGCTTTCGGATTTCTAATTCGCATAGATCAAGGCTTCGGTCATGCATATGTACTTACTTGAAGCATATTGCATAAAAATTGTGTGTACGGATGAGCGGAAAGGCGAGGGCAGCCCTCGGAGAAGAGTCACAGCAGCTTGACAGACGCTTCACACCTCATTGGCAAGCGAGGAGAGCCAATCACTGCCAGCAGATCCGCCCCTCAGGCTGCCAGTCTATTCTTCATTATCCTTGATGGGTTGGAGGGAGCGGGGGAACAGACAGAATGGGTGGAAAAAACCTTAAAAAAAAGAGCAAAAGGAGGTGGAACAAAAAGAACAAAACAAAAGGAGCAAATGCAAAAAGTAGTGACGGGAGAGATCCTGAAAGATGAACAGGAGGATAAGAGCTGGAGAGCGAGCGTGAGGGAAAAACTTTAAAGGGAAAAGCAATTCCTTCCTCTGAGAAGGTCATTACATCAAATGTGGTTAGTCATCCTGATGGAGGATGTTGTCTTTCGTGTTGCAGAGTTAAGAGCATTCCTTTTTTTTTCTACTTAGTTTCTTTAAAGAACGGAGGTACGATGGAGCTGAACGATCAGAAATGAACTGAAATGAAATTGCAGCTCTATCTTTATGGCTTTGTGGATCCCAGCACAATAACTGGTGTTGGTGGGAGAAACCAAGTTACACTTTTGATGAAAAGTGAGACAACAGTTAAAACCCAGTTAAAACAAGACATATTTAAAAAAAGAAAGACAGCACAGTGTGAACTGTGGTGCAAAATGAGCAGATTGTGGATTCTACAGCTCTACTACAAAATGTGGAGGGATTTTGAGATGCCAGGACCGTTAACAAAAAAATATGCAACATCTAGAACTGGGATTTACACAAGCAGGTAGCGTTAACCGTTTAGAACTGGGTTACATGAAGTGCATTCGGAAAGTATGCACAGCGCTTCACTTTTTCCACATTTTGTTACGTTACAACCTTATTCCAAATTTTATTAAATTACCTCTTTCCTCAGAATTCTACACACAACACCCCATTATGACAATGTGAAAAAATATTTTGCAAATTTATTAAATTAAAGGGCTGTGTTGTTGTTGTTGCTGTGCCTGGGAAGCAAATCAGGGATTGGTCGTCTTGCTCAGGGACACCGCAACGTATAGGAATGGCGGAGAGTCAAACCGCAACTTTCCGGTCGCAAGTCGGCTGCCCCACCTCTACACCATCTTGGCCCCGAGATAAAAATAGAAAACTAAGAAATCACATCTACACAAGTACATGTTGAGGCACTAATCTGGGGAAGGGTGCAGAAACATTTCTGCTGTTTTGAATGTCCTAATGAGCAGAGTGGCCTCCATCATTCATCAATGAAAGATGTTTGGAACTACCAGGACTTTTCCTAGAGCTGGCTGGCAGTCTAAGCGGCACAATTGGGGGAGAACGACCTTAGTCAGGGAGATGACCAAGAACCTGATGGTCACTCTGTCTGAGCTCCAGTGGAGACAATTTTCCAGAAGGACAACCATGTCTGGAGAAATCCACCAATCAGGACTGTATGGTAGTAACCAGATGAAAATCACTCCTTAATAAAAGGCACATGGCAGCCCACCTGGAGGACTTTCAGACCATGAGAACAAAAATCTCTGGTCTGATGAGACAAAGATTAAACTCTTTGGTGTGAATGTCAGGCATTATGTTAAGATAAGATAAGATAAGATTCCTTTATTAATCCCACAGTGGGGAAATTTACATTGCTACAGCAGCACAGAGGACAGATTAAAAAAAGCCACTACAAAAACACATCAATAAAAGAAACACATTAGAGATAAAAAAAAAATCTATAAAAAATACACAAATAATACCAATGAGTACTACTACTACTGAAAAAGGAAAAAGTCACATTGAGCAAGAGCTGCTGCAACAGGCTGCCACTTGGACGAAACCAAGCACCACTCATCACCAGGCCATCCTGGTGATGAGTGGTGTCATAAAGTGAAGCATGGTGGCAGCAGTATCATGCTATGGGGATGTTATTCAGCAGCATGAACTGACAGATTAGTTTGGACAGAGGGAAAGATGAATGCAGCAATGTACAGAGACATCCTGGATGAAAACCTGCTCCAGAGCGCTCTTGACCTCAGACTGGGGCAATGGTTCATTTTTCAGCAGGACAACGACCCAAAGCACATGACCAAGTTCTCAAAGGAGAGGCTTCAGGACCACTCTGTGAAGATCCTGGAGTGGCAAAGCCAGAGTCCAGATTTGAATCTGATTGGACATCTCTGAATGTATCTGAAATGGTATCTCCCATTAAACCTGATGGAGCTTGAGAAGTATGTACTGCAAAGAAGTATGGGGAAAAACTACCTAAAGACAGTTGTGCTAAGCTTGTGGCATCATATTCTAAAAGACTTGAGGCTGTAACTGCTGCCAAAGGTGGATCAACAAAGTATTAAGCAAAGGCTGTGAATAAATGTGATTTTGTGGTTTTCTATTTTTAATACATTGGCAAAAATAAAAAAATAAATATATTGTTTTCACATCATCATAATGGGGTATTGTGTGTAGAATTGTAAGGAAAGAGATTCATTTAATGCAATTAGGAATAAGGCTGTAACATAAAATGTAGAAAAAGTGAAGGGCTGTGACTACTTTACTGATGCACTGAATATGTAATGATTTCAACTGCTTTAACGACAAAAACTTTAATTGCAGAGCAACTCCTCTTTATAAAAGTATTAGTTTGTTTAGTCTGCTGGATTTTCTTCCAAGTAAAACCAAAATCTTGAGAATTGTCAATACTTTCCCTCCAGTGTTCACCGTCTGATCATTATCGTGCCATGTTGTTATAAGACGTTCTGCTGTGAGCCATATGTGTCCGATCAGAAGCCATTAACAAAACAGAGAAGAAGCCTCTAGTTTTTGACAGTGCCGCTGACCTTCAGTGGTCTTCTTTTATACTCCAGTTAAAAGAACAATTATCATAACAATCTGCTTTATCTGGGGCAGAGATAATCATGACAAAGAGGGCTGGCAGAAGAACTAATGTGGCTTGTTAGGGGGGAAATACACGTGTCATGATAGGTCTGAGCATTTGATACATGTATAGATGACAGAAATGGAGAAGAAATCAAAGATTAAGAACTTAGAAAAGCGGTTTTCCAGAAATCTTGAAAACTTCCAAGAGAGATAAAGTCAAAAGTGACATGGAAAATTACAAAAATACAAGACACTGATTCAAGAAACGGCATGTTGATATTAAAAAAGGCAGTCCAGAGGAGATTCATCCTTGTATTTTTACTTTGTGCAGAAGAATAACTTTTAAAAAAATTGTATTCATTTGGCAAATAGTGCAGTTGTTTGAAAGGTTAATTTTCTTACCACTAAAGGTTAAAGCATTGACAAACAGGAATAAACCATTTAATTTCATGTATTATTTTAGATGTTTGAATGAAAACAAAGCGGGATCTCAAAAACTTGAAAGACCAAAGGGTTTTTCCTCTAAAAGACAATTCAGAAATTCTGAACTGAACACGGAATCAGCTGAAGATGTCAATCATTCATAGAAATGTCTTGATATGTTAATTACTCAGCAGTACTATGATGTAAGTTCTGATAAGTAGTTTTAAGTTGTAATCAAACTGAGCACATTTTAAAAAAATCTTGATACATTACACTTTATTTTTCATTAGAATAATTCTTATTAACTTTACTTAGAAACTACTGTAAATAAATACGAGTGAAACATTTTCATTGTATCTTATCATCAGATAAGCTAATAACAAACCTTTTATTGTGTTCTATACAGTGGACCTGCTTTCTATACTAATAACCTGAGATCTTTAAATATTATGAAGACGAATGGAGCTGAATGAGAGAACTGTCTGCAAAGGTTATTAAATGCTTTTGGCTTCAGGACGACTCATTCATCTTGATTACTGTAGCACTGAAAAAGATAAAAATATATGGCTTCAGGTAATGGTTACATGAAGATTTAACCAAGCACTGGGCACGGAAAAATAATGAAATGTAAAGGAATAAACACTCATTTAGATTTTTTTTTTTCAAGATGAGAAAAACATATTTTTCATAGCTTGATTTTGATTGTGTAGGTCAAAACTGCCTTAGAATAAGTTTATATTATGGTATATAATCTCTTTAAAGACAGACGGCTATTTTAAATAGCTTACACTTGGTGCGGTGATCTTTGAAAAAAGTAAGACAAAGGAGAAAATGAACTGTGTGTGTTACAGAGCAACACCTGCGGTGGACCTCAATGTATTATCCAAAAGCTTTAGAAAGCCCCGCCCCCTCACATCCACACTCAACAGACGTCAACTCCTAAGCCCTTTGCATCTCCACAAGTCAAAAAAGCAGAGGAGCAGATGATGGACAAGCAGAGGCAGATTAGTCGCAACAAATCTGCACACACACACACAAACACACACAGGGCTCTTCAGGCTCCGCCCATCACAAATGGTCATCTTCTGATGGAGATCAGTTCTCTTTCATCATCAAAAACATTTGGAGGGTTGCTGCAGCCTTTACCACTGTTCAAACTGCTGAATCAATCAGACTCAGTTTGATTTCATAATAAAATCTAACCAAGAGTCTGGCAGAATGAAAAAGTTTGAGTTGGTGTCATCGCAGGCCGAGACTCTGGGACTGGGAGAGAAAATACTTCTTATGCACTAAAAAACCTGATTGGAAATACTTCATATCTAATAGAAAAAAGTAAATTGTTTAATCAATTCTTATATTTAAAAGTGTAATTTTATTTCATGCAGCTTTGTTGTTTGGGACATTGAATTATTGTTTCAAATTCAACTAAAGTTTTGTGATTTTTATTATAAAGTAATGCTATGACAGTGTAAATGTACTGAATAAATAAACTTCTAGATTAGATACATCTAGAACAGAAACAATAAATAAATAAAATTAAAGATGAAACAGAAAAAAATAATAATTAAAAACCGAATTGAAGAAAGTAGAAACTTGAGTCATACCTTAAACAAACTGGAACATTACACAATGCAAATAATTTAAATGCAAGTATTTTACGTACATATTCTGTACAAACTCAGCGGTAAATCACAGGGAGTTGCAACTTTAATATGTTTACTGAACCTTAATGTGTACAGAAGAACCTCAGTTTACTGGCATGTTCAGGAACAATGTGTGGAAACTTTCATAAACTGTACTTTAAATAAACCTAGATGTAATTTATTTTATGTTATTTATACAAGCGCAGTTGTTGTTGTGGAGACAAAAAAAGCTCCAGGAGAGATTTTGTTTCCATGGTTAGTAAAATGCTGTGGTTGTCCAATGTTGACGTAATTGCTAATTCCAGTGAACGGCGTAGTTTAGCAGAAAATGGAAGCAGCTAATGCAGTCAAGGTCACCCATCTGCTCAATGTTTTCAAATCTAAAACTTTCTGCACGTAAAAAATAAATTATTGCAATAGATATAAACTGAAATTACCAGCACATTTGTTCCATTGTAACCCAACGACTAGCAGCTTTTCTGTGTTTTATAAAAGGAATTTAGGTTTTAATATTTTGGACATTTCTTGTTTTTAATTAACAAGTGGAACTTTGAAAACGAGGTAGAAATCTTTTTTTTTTTAACTCACAGAAAAGACATTTAAAGACAGAAAGTCCTTCCTCTTCATTCAGCAAAATGAGATACACATTTTATAGTGAAATATTTGTAAAGCTTGATACAAGTCAAACTGAAAACGAAGAAGAAAAAATTAACGTAAAAAAAAAAATCAACAACACTTTTGAATTGTTTTGTCTTTTATTTCTTCTGATGAGTTGGTGAATGCTGATGTCAATTTTAGGAGTAACACAAAGTCACATAAAAGCAAATAAACAGATGTACTGTGTATGTGTATTTGTTCACACCTTAGTGCACAAGGAAGAAAGGAAACAAATCATGGAGAACACAACAGGACTGAGTTATAAATTATACGAACACCTAATTTTTTAACTGTTGATGTGAATGGAGACTGATCTAAGAGACCTGTGGCAGAGATGGCTGTTCTTGAGGTGGTTCTGGTTAAAACTTAGTTAAAATAGAAGGCCAAGCTCAAACTGTTGGTCCACTGCTAAATCTCCAAAACATCAGACAGCAGTACCGTTACTCTACCATAATCATAGCAGAGATAGACAGAGGGAAAAAGAGGTAGAAAAGGATGTAGGAACTGAGAAATTAAGGTGTTTATTTCTCTCTCCTTGTGTGCAGTGCCTCTAGTCTGGTTTGGTTCTCCAAAGGGTTTTGAAGGTGCGTGTCTTGGTGCTGACACATTCTTCCAGTTTATTGTGTCAGTCCGTCAATCAACAACCCCTCCCAATATACTCTGCATTGCTCCTCCGTTCTCTTCCTTATCCTTATCCTCCGTTCCTCAGCTTGTTCTGCAGAGAAATCAAAACAGAGCGTGCCTCAGAGAAGGAAAGGAAAAAAAAAAAATCAAAACAGACAAACAGAAGAGAAAGATATTAGTTCACACACGAAAGAAGACACAAAGAGAGGAAGGCTTGAGAGTACAATAAAAGAGAAGAGGATGAAGTGAGTTCAAGAAGCAGAGAAGGGACCCAAGGGCACTGGATTCCATATTAGTGATAAGTGCAACCACAAATCCCCAGCACTCCCTGTCAATAACCATTTGAACCAGCCTGCTGCAGCAGATGCGACAAGAAAAGCACCTAAGAGAAAGATGAGCGAAAAGGGGAAAAAGGAAACGGACGATATAAAAAAGGGAATAACATGGATTATAAAGGCAAGAAACAAAAATACCCATTTCCTCAGTGACCAACAAACAAAACAGCATGGTCAAATCTAAAATAAATAAAAATAAAAATCTGAGTTTATTTTCCACACAGTCAGTGATCCATCCATAAAATATTAGGAAAGGAAATGCTCCTAGCGTTCCAGCTGCACTGCAAAAGGCAAGAAAAAAAGAAGAAGCTAAATTTAGGAAAAAACATCTTCCTCACAACATATTTCATATGATCTTTAAGTCAATTTTAAGAAGCAGAAAATACTAGAAAAAAAATGGGGGGCTTTCAAAATTATTGTGACTATAACTAGTGTGTAGTTATTGAAGTTGAAACAAAAAAATAAAATGTTTTTTTTTCTTGGCTGGATTTAAAAAAATATTTCAAATGGAGAGATGGACGGATGAAATGGAAAATCAAATGATTCTTACCAATTGACAAGCCAACGTTTATGGCAATAGCACAACAAACAACTGTTCTGGATGTTTTTTTTCTGTGAATATGACCACGTGTTTCCTAAAGTAACCACGTGAAGTCTCCAAATAGATCCAAACATCAGAAGGCTGTAACACCTGAATGTTTCAACATCCAGTCATCAGTGAGGGTTCTAATGAAAGGTGATGCATACATGTTCTCTAGCCACAGTTACTGTCAGCATGAATGAAATTTAGTAGTTTGAGCGTAAAGAGTAGGGACGCACGATATTGGATTTTGGCTGATATTTGATATGCCGATATGTTAAAACTTGTTTGGTCACCGTGGTATTTAAATTTGAAACATTCTATATTCAAATCCAAATCAATAGGGCCAATTACAGGTTAAAGGAAAAACATGGGCCAAGTCAATAATATCTGCATAGCAGTGGAAATATTAAGCTATGGAACTCCTCAAAACAAAATGTATAAATGATTTCACTGGACCAGTTTTTCATTCTGGTGCTTGCAAAAAAAAAACAAAAAAACTGCCTGAAACCTCAAACGGGAATCTGGCTCAGCCTTTTGAGAGTGACAGGGAGACGGAAGGGTCAGCCTTAAAAAAATAAAGTGGAGAAGAAAAAGATAGGAAGCAAAAGGCAGTCATGCAGCGAGAATATGGAATGAGGTGGCAAGCAGTGGATAGAGAGATCAGCCTCAGTGATAAACTCCTATTCACTGAGAGAGAAGAAAAAGAAGAGAGAGGAGACTTTATCTGTCCTCTGGCCGCCTCTTTCTCCCCGTTTGCTATCAGACCTGTTAAGAGCCGAATGCATTAGAAATGTGACTTGGGATGGAGGGATGGTGGACAGAGAGAGAGAGAAGGAAGTATGGTGGAAGGGTGAGGAGACCACAAAAGAGAGCAAAAATGGGTCTAAATGTTATCAGTGACCGCTGTGATAACAAGGCTAATTATCAGTGACAAAGGCCAGACAGCTGACAATGCTTCTGTCTTGGCTGATGCCAGTCGAGGGGTCAGCATTGTAAAAATGAGATTTTGGGGACTGGGATCTTATCCTCGGTGAGATGGCATCCTAGACATTCCTATCTCAACAGATGTGCAGGTTTTTGTCAAATACAGGCTTTGAGGAACGAGCAAAAATGGAGAAAACTAATACTCTTTGGCTAGATTCTGGTTTGGACTCAAGAGGGCAAGAGGTGACTGTAGAAGTCATGTTTGGATGTGTTGACCTCCAAAGCTAAAAGTCATGTCCTTTTGGCATTCGTTCTTGAAGCAGCTTCCTGCTTGGCGCCGATAAAGCTGAATAAACATCCTAATCATTAAGCTGCATCAGCTCGGATCAAACCTACTTCACTGCTCCCCCCCACCCCCCTTTTCTGTTTGCTGAGTAATTCTGCACATTATTCCTTTAACGCCTTATCACAGAACTGTCTCTTTTGCACCTAATGACTTTAAAAGCAAGTCTTGAGACAGATAAGCGCAGATGATCAGGAGTGCGCTGTGATTGCTGCCGGCTGATAAACACAAGCCGATTACCATACCGTCTCAGGCTCACTTCCAAACAATTTAAAAGATCATAACAGCTTCCAGAATGTGAATATACCCTTGCTGAATCTTGACGAGGGTATAGGTAAGCTTCTTTTTTTTTTAATGTGCACACAAACACACACGTCCACGGAATGAATAAAACATTGTGCAATTTACATGATGTATAGCTCAAAAATCTGCCTGCATCTGACTTTAAGATCTAATACTAATACCCATGAGAGTGACCAGGAGACGCAAAACTCAGTTTTCCCCATTTCCAGGAAAACAATGCAATTGCAAAAAAATCTAATAGAAAAACTCTATGAATGCAAATTGAGACTTTTTGGAGGGGGCAACGGATGTTATATATTGCAACGTGAGAGAAGGGAAATCAAGTTAATATCAACCTGAGTGACATTACTATAACTGTACTGTTTTGACTGCTGGAGATGGAGTGGAAAAAAAAAAATGTTTGCACTCAGTAATGAACAGAGAAAGCACAGAGAGGACGAGGATGTCCAACCAGTAGTTGCTGCACTCTTGGACTGATTGCATTAAAATACACACGGAAACAGTCAGGGGAACGCCTGTGTCAGCAGGTATTATGGAAATAGACTGTAAGGTTCAAACTGGCTATTTAAAGCAAGCTTTATTCAGGTGCCGGTAACCTGCTGGAAATTACATTCTGCAGTCTAAAAGCAAGCAGCAGACATGTGTAGTGTAATTAGATGTCAGTGTGTATGCATGCACAGTGTGTAAACAATATAAATTTATTCAGACAATGAACAATATGCTATACCTTTCACATATTTTCTGAGTCTAGTGACATTTTCTGCAGCTATCAGACACACAGGGGCTACAGACTAATTCCACTTCACAGAAATCTACCAGACCAAGAACTTACACATTGCCAGGCCAGGAAGGTGCATGTCATTCTTTCAAAGGGGAAAAATATGGTCATTTGTAATTATTTGGAATAACTGAAATGAAACGGCATTCTTTTTTTCCCCCATGTTAATTTACAACAAAACTACAGAAAGCTGCAACTTTATTGATTTAAACAGAATATCTACTTTTCCAGCGACGATCAAGAATCTCAATGTCCTGATCACTAACATAAAAACACAAATAAATCAAGTGAACCTCAGTAGTTTGTTTTTAATCCAAATATACCGAGAGTTGTACCCAAATTTGGCAAAATAAAAATAAAATATTCATATTCCAATCTTCTATTGCACAGTCGTTCATGATCAAAAATAGCCATTTCTTAACACACAACCACAGAAGATAAAACTTAAAAAGGAGCATGACTTTTTTATTAGCACTATAGTTTTTGTAGTTTTCTTTTACAGTATTTTCATGTACAGTTTTAAACTAGGTACATAAAAAAGACTGAAAGAAAACTAATACCAATAATCAAATATTTTATACTGGGAAACCCTCTGTCTTGACATTCCTCGTATATACAGCTTTCATATACTGGTAAATGTTGAAGAAATGTATTTCTCCTTGGGCAAAACCTCAATGGACGTGCAGCAGCTTTTATCAGTACGATAATTTGCTTTACCTTGACACAAAAACTGCTCAGGTAGGGTTTGATAAATACAAAAAATAGCTTAACCCAGCTTCCAAACTCCCCAGATCCCAATCCAATTGAGCATCCTCGCAATGCACTGGAACAAGATCCCTCCACACAGGCACCACCCCCCTCCCTCAGGATCCAAAGAATCTCCTGCCAATGTGCCAAAGACAACAGAACACCTCAAGAAGTCCTGATGGGTCTGGCACATGAACCTATTTGCGTTAGGCAGATGGTTTTGCTGCTGTGGCTGATTAGTGTAAATTACAGCGTTAGTTACATCCCTCTAAGATACAGATAATCTGTAATACAGCCATGTTAGAAATAATCCTTACCAATCTACTGTTAATATCAGTCAACTACAGTAAGAGGGTTAAATAATTTACACGTCACTTACATGGAAGTAACAAATGAATCAACAATATTAAAACAAATAGTTCAGACAACACGTACCTGTTTAGCGTTATTAACACACTGCAGGTAAAGAGCTGCTATGTTGGAGCAATTCAAGGTTTTTCCAACATTTTCTTTGTAGCATGCTAGGATCTGGCCCTGAAGGTCTGCACACACAGGATGCACCTCATACCTCCTGCAGGGGTGAGAAAGAGAAACCAACAAGTGTGAAAAGAGAAAATACAGCGTTTAAAAGGAGGGGGAGACGGGGGGGAATAAAACCAAAGGTTGGACTGTGGTAAAAAAGGAAAACACAAAACGTAAAATGAAACACATAAAGCAAAGCTGTGAAGCGGTTTCGATAATACGCACGGAAGACATAAAACCTGAGAGTAAGGAACAAAAAATAATGCTAGCTGAACCATAATCGTCCAGCTTTATCTCGAGAGGTCATGTAGTCAGAGCCTGAGCAGCGCTGTAGACAACAGTGTGTGCACCCCTGCCTTTATTATTATTACTGTCAGTCCTGCCTGAAACACCCGAGGCAAGACCCACCAATCCTGTCTCTACTGAAAGGAAGGTTAGAGGTTCACAACCTGCTGTGAGCGCCACAACACATCACCAGAAGAGGCCAGAAAGTTTCCAAAAAAACTACAACAACTTATTTTTCATGAAAAAGCGAGCCGTCAGTGATACAGGACAGCAAAGCATTTAAAAATATCTGTGTGCCAAATTAAATGTATTTTATGGCACATTTAAACAAAGAATGATGACAACAGTAGATGACAAAGACAACAGACAAGAAGGCATATGAATTGAAAAAAATGGAAGAAAATTATGTTAAAAAAAACAACTACATTATAAAGCAATATAAAATACTAAAAAGTTGTTTTTTGCCATGAACTTAGTTATTTGAAGCCACTTAGAGAGGTCAACGTCGAGATCTTCAGATCTTTTTGCAAGGTGGTCCAGGAAACAGGAGTGGAGTAGGAAAAGGCCCTTTTGCCTAGTTCAGTCTGCACTGAGGGAACACTGCAGGTAATAATGACCAGAGAGCGCACGCTGTAGCTGCAGTGACATATACGAGATGTATGAAAGCAACAGATCAAGAAGTGATTTAAAGATGAAAAAGTACCAGTGGGAGAGTCTGCGTGAAGTTAATGATGACCAGTTAATCACTGAATACATGGTGTAATGGTGGGTACAGTAGTAACACCCAGTGATTAATCTTAGCGCACCATGATAGACAGCGTCCAAGATCAAGGTGCTAGCAAGAGCATTCATGTAAATGATGTCACCATAGTCAATGGAGGGAAGGAAAGTCACAGTTACAAGGTGTTTCCTAGCATTCAGAGTTAGACAGGATCTATTTCTATTTCTGAAAAAGAAACCCAGTTTTACTTTCAGTTTCAATACCAAGTTTTCCACATGGAGCTTAAAAGAGAGATGCAAATCGACTAAGATACCCAAGTACTGTATTTGTAGGAATCAACAAACTCAATAGGAACATAATTTGAAGATATAATCAAGGGAAGGACTGGTGGTACTGACTTTCTGTTTGAAAACAACACCCCTTTGGTTTTGTCGGCATTTAAGACAAGTTTGAGACGAACAAATCAGACTGGATTATGTCAAAAGCAAATTACAAAAGCTGGAAAACCTTAGCAATGGTTTTAGCTTGGCAGTAAACAACTGTATCATCAGCATAGAAATGTAAGGATGCATCAGGGATGCTCTGACCTGAATTACTTATGTAGATTGTGAGATTCATACTTAAATTTGTCCTGTTAGTCCTTTTTTAAAGTATCATCTGCTGCTAATACAGCTGATATGATTTAGAGTTCTGCATTATGGCTATAAAGCTAAGCCGTAGTGTATTTAAATGATACTTTCTAGCTAAATGCATGCAGGAGCAGGGTGTTTTATCCAGTCCTGGCAGCAGGATGTCCCACCAGCACTGGTGTCTTGCACAGTGTTAACTGCTTTTGTCTGTCTCTTCACACACCCCATAAAAATCCATAATGACTACGCATGCACATGCCTATTGGCCTATTATGCTAATGGTGGTGTCATCGTTTTGTTCACATCAGTGCTCAGGACTCAGCATCTGCCTCACTAAACACGCCTTGCATGGGTGTGAAAGGCAAAGGGATTTTGCCTGCCAGCAACTCTGGACATCTCCAAGGAATATGGGGCGGTGAAGCCAGGCCCCCGTAGTCAGAATCAGATGTTTGATTTGCATCCTGGAGAGAGAAATTACCCCCTGTTGGATACAAAGTGGGGGATTGGATGCATGGGTCATTACTCAGGGTGCAATGCAGCAGGAAGCTGTTGCAATGGAGATGAGTACATATGTGCATCACCACATGGTCTTATTGGTTTGCAGTGCTGCAAAAAATCTATAGTCTCCATCAGCACAACCTACTGACAAACGGTCACAATATAGAAGAATAAATAATTAAAGTGTTATTCCCAAGCCAGTCGTGTGGTCTGGCTGAGCTGAGCTATGTCACCTATATTTAACTTATAGACATTTTCCCAACAAACTGAACAACAACAAAAAAATGAATTCAGTTTTTTCGTGTGGGTCTACACCTCAAATAATACACAACATTTACCAACTGCAATACAGAGTGGAACATTACACTAGTGGGAGCGGGAAACATTTTGCATTTGTTGATCTATCAGTGCGAGATTCAGTCATTTGCTAGAACACACGACAGGACCATTGCTCTGTGTCAGGGTGCTGAACGATGATGGCAGTGCTGGTAGAAACTGCTGCCATTCTATTCCTATGGATCTCTGTGCTCATTTATTACACCGCCTATGGGCATCTACGGGGAGGAGAGGAGGCACAAACGCCCACTAATTACTTTCTTAAGCGATCACGTTAATGCCAGGTGCATCCTGCTGATAGAAACTGCAGTGTTTATCACCAGTAATGGCCCCAAAGAGAAAGAGGGGGGGAAACAGCAAGAGGGGTAGGCACACAGAGGAAATGAAGGTGGACAAAAGCAAAGAGCATTTCTTGATGAAGAACTAAACATTGGTACTTCTATTTATGCTTAATCTGTGGTTCGCTCTCGGGGGAAAGGTCTGAGAACGTGGCTGAGTTAATCATAGGGACAATAACACTGTCACACACACTGTGGTGGAATGCTGCATGCTCTATCATCTGTCATTAAGATTAACATTAAGTTCCTGTTGCCATCCGCACACAGCCGGTACAGACTATAACCTCCCCTCCCTCCTCCTCAGTTTCACATTAAGTGCCCTCATGTCATTTATTATAGAATGACTGCTCTGGTATTAAACGGCAGAGGGAGAACATGCAAAAACAGCAAACGTGTCACATTATGAAAACACCATAAAATATACAAGAATATTCACTTTTATTCTGTTCAGCATAAAAAACGGAAATTATATCACAGTAAATTTATCAGGATCAACTTTTACCTTGTTTTAAAAGTATAAATATGAGTAATCCCAGGTAAATTCCCATTTCAACTCCCCAAATAAGATTATATTTTGAATGTGGGAAAACGAGATATTTTCTTGAAGTCTGGTGCCACTAAACTGATGTACTGTGGGAATTTTAAGGTTTTATTATGAATATAGTCAAAAACAGCTATGAATCCTTCAGTTCCCATGTAACCTGAGCAGAAAGGCATTCATAAACAAGTACACTGTTACAAATTCCCAAAGCAAGAATCTTGTTTTTGTTGTGTTTATGTGATGTTAGGGGAATGATGGCCAGAGACGTGGAGTTTTGCCTCCATGAGCTGCTCTTTCTGTTTAAATGCTGCTTTTGTAAGAGTCAATTAATTTGTTTAACTCACAGAGGATGAATGGATGTATAGAGGAATCACACCTCTTAGTT
Source organism: Hypsolebias longignatus (assembly GCA_031762435.1). NCBI lineage: Eukaryota > Metazoa > Chordata > Actinopteri > Cyprinodontiformes > Rivulidae > Hypsolebias > Hypsolebias longignatus. The sequence continues at coordinate 11,918,707 of JARVGV010000694.1, forward strand.
CTTCTTGATCACGTATTTGGAGTTCAGTAAATGGTAAAGAGATAACACCTTACCTGCCTGCCGATAAGTCGACTTTTCAAAACTGTCTTAAGAAGTCATGATGTGGGTTTTTCCCAAAAGATCCCTGCAGTTTTAGAAAGATTAAGTTGAAACTTCGAGTACCTCTACAAAGTAAAAAGAAAAAAATAACACTTTTTTGGGTTGGGGTGTTCCTGTGATCCTTTCAAATGAGCCCTTCTGAGGATAATTTACATAAATGTACAGTATTTACCAGTACAAATATAGAAACTAGTCATAATTTTAAAACATTATTTACACAAACTATAAAAACTGAGTTATTAAGTCTTAAAATGTTACATACAAAAAAGAAAACTTTTTCCACCCACAGGTTGTGCATAAAACCTGTTCTTATAATTTGATAACCTTAATCCTACTAGTTCCTTTTGCATTGTCACATTTAACTACCTATGTACATATGTAATTCCATTTAAAACATATCTATTGTGCCATTTCACAACAAAAAGCAATCTTATATTGTAAAAAAAAAAAAAAAAAAAACGTCTACAATGTATAAAAATCAGTCCATTCCAATTAAGTCCAGTTAGAATTCATGTATTTAGTGATTTTAAAATGCCAGCTGGTAAAAAAAAAAAGTTGTCACAGGAAATAACAGGATTGAACTGAACCTTCACTCAAGTCACCTCATACAATCTTATATTTATTCCCATCTTCTTTATTACCAGCCCCAAAATCTCTGGAGCTTCCTGATATATTTAATAAACTTCCATGTGGTAGGAGACACTGAAACAAATAGAGACATCGAGCCGTATACAGTTGGTTATTATTTGCACTCTGTGAGTTTAAGTGTGTGCACTGCCCTCCCCCTTTACCCCTCAAGACAGTAAATCTAAACAGTCATATAGGGGTTTCGACTCATTGCCATCAGTAGCGGTAAAGGTCTCCATAACAACTCCTCATCCAACCCAACCCCCAACCGTCAACACACAAAGTCCCCACAGCCTTGATCCACTGATAGAGGCAAGCATGAAAGAGAAGACTGAGGCTGCTTCAGATATCTACATTACAGTTTCACAGCTGTGCAACATAAATCACAGAGGAAGGCGAGTCAAAGAAGAGAGTCAAAGAATGACAGGGGAGAGCAAGAGTGAAGGCATTTCTCTGGGAACAGACGCCCTGTAAGAGAAACAGAAATATTTAAGAGATGCTGGACAAAAAGAGTTTAAAGATTAGTATTAGGGATGCACAATATTGGATTTTTGGCCGATATTTGATAGATATGTCAAAATGTTAAAACTTATTTGGTCAATAACCAATACAGGCATTTTTAGTCCTCTTATTTAGGCTTATTTGCTCCAAAAATTGTGTAACAGCTGGTGACATATATTCAGTAACAGACATATGCATTGCACTAATTTATATTAAATGAAAAGTGTTAAATGTTATTTATTAGCATTAGTCACCTGTGATGTTGTCTCACTTGTGGAGGCTTGTTCCAGGTTCCTAGCTGCAGTGTGGGATCCTCTGCACTCCTGTGCATGAAGGACAACCTTTTTAAGTTCAAAGTTTTGGTCTATCCATTGTGCTGTAAGACTAATCATGCTAACGGGGCTAACACGACGTCTAAATGTCTGTGGTAAAACTCACTCAAGTGCTATTGGCTATTAGCTTCTCAATGACGTCAGAAGTGACAGCTTGTAACACGGGTAAGGTTACGTTGGAAAAATATCTCCGACTGGGACAATGTAGTGAGGCTCAACATAGTCCAAAACTCTTCAGAATTCGACAGCCTCAATGAAAAAATAAAATAAAATTCCACACAGCCGACATTTTTGAAATTTCCTCTCTGCCGTGAAATCAGGTACACTTGTGTGACATCATCATGTTGTGCTGCCGCTGCAGGCATCCTTGTCACTGAGTTGTCATACAAAAACAGTGCCTTTTATATCGGTGAGTTATTTTGATGCAATTGCCACTGTCCAATATTGAACTTTAACGCCAACATCAGCCGATACAGATATGCCGCTAATATTGTGCATCCCTAATTTGTTTGCTCAACTTTGTAGTGAAGGTGTGTCTCAGTTGAACTTTTGCTTAATAAATGCACGTTGGTGGTCAAGTCAGCTGCATTTTGCTGGTGAACACTGAGCTGGACGAAGGTGGCAGGCTATGGCAAGCTGATTGTGTCATTAATAGCCACTTTGACCTACTGCACGACACAGCAGGATGCCATTCTACTCGAGTTCCATCTTGCGGCTGAAAATGTTCGTGTTCAATATTTTCAGTCAGAATGAATGAAAATGGTCATATCTCAGACAAAAGTTGGTTCATAAATGTGAAAAAAAAAAAACATAAATAAGTTGCTTCGGTATATAAGTCGCAGGGCCTGTCACTTCTGGGCCAGAAAATACGGTAAGCACTTGTATGTCTTGTCTTGTGATGGACTTGTGACCTGTCCAGGCTTTATCCACCTCTGGCTCAGTGAATGATGGAGATGAGCACCAGCTGAAAATGGATGGATCTCCACCTCCACATAACTCTGCACCTTTCCCTTCTGAACATCTTCACTGAAAGTTGCTGGTAAAATAATGTGAAATTCTACCTAAAAAAGTAAACCTAGCATTAACATTTATTCATTTTTTCATTGACAAAAAACACAGAAATGAACTTTGTCTCCTCATGACTAGTTTTGGTTCTTGTTGGTGCACAACCATAGGAATTGCCCCGTCAATGAATTGGGCTGTTGGGAGTACCAGTCACATGTTTCAGGGCAAATACCAAAATCAATGTGATCTAAACAACCCCAGTATTGATCTTAATCAGATCTTCCATTTCATCAATTGACCTTATTGTTCACGTCTGACTGAATTTTGCGTCATATTCTCACAACCTTCTCCGATCGTTATTTTTTTCTCAGTCATCTGTTTTTAGTTTCCTCATTGCTTCTTATTCCAGAACACACGTTGCTATCTGTTGACCCTACATGCATGTTCATCACTTGGATCAAAGACAGTCGTGTCAACAGTGTCAAACAGTGATTATATAATAAGAAGTCAGACCTGCCAACTGCCACCATTTGGACGGGACAGTCCTGGATTTTGTCTCGTGTCCCACATAAGGCTGTGCTGGACACCCAAATGCCCCACATGTGACAAGTGCTGGCTGAGCGCACGTGGTCATGCCATGTCTGCACAGCACAGATACAGGAGGCCTGTTTTGCAGCAGGAGTGAGGTTACGGAATAAGCCTAAATTAACTGTAAAGCGTTCAGAAACTGCTGAAATATTTCTGATATCACAAACTATTGTAAAGTTACGGTAATACAAAGTGAGCTTGGGAAAAAAGTGTCATTGACGACATGCTCAGAACAAAATACTAAAAAAAAAAATTTGTTGTTGAAGTTCGGGTATGGTCATTTCTTGATTCAGTCATCATCCGTGCCCAGTGCCCTAAAGCTCCAGGAGAAGGGAGCGATCTAATCTTTAGTCTCTGTAGCACCGTTACTGGACTTGTGGTTTATAGACACAGTTGTGGGGTTTGTAGGGGAACATGTATTTTATATTTGTATTTGTGTTCTGCGTAGCTGGTAGATTTCTCAGGGTAGCCTGCTTGGTAACTACATGTGGGTAAATAGTGCAAAGGATGCATTGTGTGAGAAAAGTACAGAGCAAACTCTTGGTGGGGGAGTGGTGGCACAGAGGTTAGAGAAGGTGAGCCTGTGATCGGAAGATCGTTAGTTCAAGCCCCGGTACCGACATCAAAATGTGGGTGGAAAAAGGTGAAACACCCACACCTGCCTTCACCCTCATTCACCCCACTCTGGGCCCCTGAGCAAGACCCACCACCTGCTCCCTAAACAGGTCTCTGTTGAAAATGAGTTCTTGTGGCTCAATGAGACTACAGGTAGTCCTCGACTTACGAACGGGTTCCGGACCTAAGGACCGTTCGTAGGTCGATTTTGCCGTAACTCGGAACCGAACGCACATGGCGCCGCAAGTCCGCATTTTTGGCCGTAAATCGAAACTGAAACTAAACGGCGATCAGTAACGTCTTTTTAAACACGATTTTTCAATGTAAAACAACTTAGAACGGCCGTTTTACTGTGCATTTTAGCTTAAATTACTACCCTGAAATATTTATTCTTACAAAGTCACCGTTACGTGCACTGTTATATTCTACCATGTTGTTGTTTACTATCGCTCTTTAGGACCTTGTACATATTATAATTATTTTTTTCGCTTTTTGACAGTTTATTTTTGTATTGCATGCTTTTGTATTTTCTTGTTTGCTTGTTTTTCGTTATTTTTAAGTCAAACCTCATCCTGAACATTTCATTGTACTTTTAATCTTGTGTTAACCTGCATATGACAAATAAACAATTTGACATTTATTTTCTTCTAAACATTTTTTATACTATTTTTAAGCTCGTCAAGGGACAAAGTCAACAAGCACACTCATCGAGTCTATTTTGCTTCATCACTGTGGAGCTCATTCAAATGCTTAAAACAGTAAGTGAACAAACTTTTAGCAATAATTAAATCAATAACTAAATCAAAACTATCATGTGTACTGATTATAAACTCAAAATTCAGATGAAAATCAACCTTTTCATTACTGTTATTATCTAAAGGAGAAGACTGTATGGGTGGGATGTTTACCGTTGACACAGCCAGCCTCATCGCTGAAGTCGGGGCAGTCGTGAACTTTGTTGCACTGTTTGGTGCCATGAATGCAGGAGCCGTCACCACACTGGAACTCATCAGGTCTGCATGTTAGCAGGGCTGCAGGACATACACAACACAAAGACATGTGCAGGGCTTAGCTGAGATGTAACTTTTCCGTGCAAATAATCCATATTTTTATATTTTAAATAATGCAAAACTAGAAGTTTGAGAAGCAGCCTGTTGAACACAACCTGTTTTCTGGTCCTCCACTGTTTTTATGAGCAAATGCAAATCTGTATATAGGCATAGTTAGCTTTTTATTTTTATTTTTTTCAATTTAAAAGTAATCAATGGCTTCCCAATTTTTACCTGCACACAAGGCGCTCACAAAAAAAAAAGACAGCTGCTATTTATCCAGTACATAAGAAAAAACTCACATCCAGTGATCTGCTGAGAATGTATGTGTGTATAGACATTTGTTTGTACCCTAACAGAGGAAAGTGGCTTTATTTCTCTCATTCATCTTTCTAACTGGCTTTTTAATTATTCATGCATTGTGTTTTGGACTGGCTCTGCTCAACCATGAAGGCAGACATGATCAATAACTGTACAGCCTGTAGAAATCAGTGGCACGCAACCGTTGTATCTGGAAATATGGCATAAAACACAGCCACGCATTCAAAGAGAAAATGTGTAGGTAAGTGTCCAAAACACTAAATTTAACGAGATGTGTATGCACACAAATGCTAATAGAAAGATAACGCTGACTCAAACTGCTCAAACAAAAAGAAAAGGCAGTGCAAAAACTTTTATCTGCTCAAAAAATGTGCAAATTATTCCAACCAAATCATCAGAAGCTGAGCTCAGCTAATTACGATAATCCCCAAAGATGAATAGTAATGATAACAGATTATCATCTCTATAAGCGTTGGCAGGAGAGAAAACTGACTTGTGACCACTTTTCATTTACATTAACCTCCTGTCACCATCCTCACCGTCACTTGCCTCAGGACGTCTGAGAAATCTAACCGGATTATTGAGACAGATGCTCCAAATAAGAGAGTAGATTAAATAAACAAGGGGTTGAGGCTGAAGGAATGCTGTGTGCTTGACAGGATTGAGGAAGAGGAGGCGGAGGGAACAAACTGGATGACTAACATCTCCGATTTACACTGAAATGCTGCACCTCCCTAAGCTGTGCTCTGCAGTCTCATTTGCATTACACAGACAACTAAAACCATTACATCTTGTTCGATAAAGACCTCCAACCAGACACTTTTATTCTCACTGCAATGAGCACACACACAGACACAAATAAATACATCCTGCCTCATCGGAACTGACAAACAGTGGTTATACAACGGTTATGCAAACCATTTTAATTGAAAACAGTTCAACTATGTTACCTACTTCATTTAGCACATATAAACTTTTTAAAGCTTTGTAAATGTTTTCCTGCAAATGTTGACCTAATCCAATAGTTAACACATTCCTTTTTACATATTTTCATTTTCAACATTTAAAACTAACAATAACCAGCTGGTGTGAGACAATTAGCTTTTTTTAATTAGTTGCTAACATCTTAGATTTTTGTTTTTACTTCTAATTAAATATGAAAAAAAAAAACTTATGGATGAGTTTTAAAAAAAAATTATAGCTAAAAAATAAGTTGGAAACATTGCCCTTATCAGCTGACAAAGACAATGGTAGAGTAATAACATTTTTTGTCTGTGTCCATGTATGTGCATGTTCATTTGTCTGTACCCGTAACAAAATACAGTAGTACCTCACTTATCACAGGGGTTACATTCCAGACACTCCCATGATAGGTGAAAATCTGTGAAGTAGGGACATTATATTTATTTTAGTATTTATATTCAGAATATATATTAAGGCTTTAATAACCTTTCCCACACTCTTACAATGTTCTAAAGTCTCTTAATGCTCTAAAAGAGAACAGCAAAGGGGAACAGACAGACTGATGCTACGGTTACTGAGCCAATCCCAGGAGTGCACAGGCTATCGAGAGCACTGGGACATTTCCTGGTGGCCTGGCCCGCTCAGTGATCGCCAAAGGTCTGGACCAAAGGCTTGGTTCAGGTCTCACTTGATTGTTTTAAGTACACAATCAATGCCGCACAACAGGTTAGGAGCCCACCTGTTGTGCGTCTCTGCTCTGCTGTGACAGACAGCCTCAGAAAGAGAAAGGAGGGGGTGGGATCTATCTTTCCCCCATCGCTACTGCTCAGGAAGCTTCAGTGAGGTAGATAACTGAGTGGGCGACATGGATTGTTTATTTAAAACAATTAAGCGCAACCCAAAACCAAGCCATTGGTCCAGCCCCTCAGCAATCACTGAGTAGAACAGGCCACCAGGAAATGTCCCGGTGCTTCCAATGGCCAGTGCGACCCTCAGCACAATGCTCTAGTTGGTCGCCTTCCATCAATCAGCCAATCATGTGTTGTGTAGAATCTTATGTTGAAAACCCGTGAAACAGTGTGTCCGTAAAAGTCGAACCGCAAAGTATAAAGGAACTACTATATCTCATGAATCACTGAAAGGATATAATTCAAGCTTGCTGAAAGTAATCATTGGATGTACAGCATATCTACGACTGATTACACCCACAGCTAATGGACCTCAGCCCCCACAAAAATGCCCATATATCAGTGATCTTTACAAACATGGAGCTAAAATCTGACGTGGTAGCAGCAAAGAGTCATTCATAACACATACCCCAACCACAAACAGATTGTGTAAAACATTCAGTGTTTTTTTTCAGTGCTGGGCAAGAATACACGCAACTCTCTTACCAGTGTTTCACAACACAAAGCCGGCAGGCTACAATAACTATTGCATAAAGATGCAGAAAAATCCATTAAAATAGGAAAATATTAGTTGGAATATATCTGAATCCATGTGGAGTCTTGATACAAATACAACTGATGATACCTGAAGCCCCCAAAAGTCTGACAAGACGACAGTTCTGTGTGAAAATGATTCTGAATCCAGTTGTAATGCAGGGATTTGTAGCATGAGCATTTGAACATGCATGCATGTGCAGGTGTGTAAGTGGAGCAGCAGACAATTTCTCGCAGGGCGACTTCTTGTACTTCTGCATCTGCTGAGTATTGTGGATGCATTCATCACTGTGTAGTTGTGCTTGTATCATGTCTTACATGCAAACCTGCTGTGATCTTCGCGAGTGTTGTGTGGGTGTGTGAAGAGAGGACCAGATGGGGGTCTCGCCTGATGAAGGACCCTCATCTCCCACTCATGCACACACATACACACACTCATAAAACACAGTCAAACATGCACTCAAATTCTCCTCCTGCTTGTGCAGATCACATGGTTGCATAGCAACACGCTTATGGCCCATCATGATACGGTTAGCACTGATCTTCCTTCAGTCATTTGGTGGCACATTTGTCACAGTCTTTCTTCACAATAAAGAGAAGGAGAGCTGTTCATGTGTTTCCAACTAGGAAAGGAAATCCACACACAACCCGAATGCTCCACAACAAATAATGAAATATTGTTGGTACATAAAAATCACAATGATATTAATATTAACATATTAAATCAACAATACAAAGCTATTTACTTTAAACATAAACTGAGGCAGTCCAGAGAGCAAACATGAATTATTTAAATGCATAGCCTTCCGTGAAGAAATGCATATCACCCGCTGCCTTTTCGAAGTTTTAGAGCAGGCTTATTCAATGCTGAGAAATTGAAGAGCTATAACCATTTTAGTCAAATACCTTAAAATACCATCATGCACAACCTCATGCCTTACCACACCTGATCTCATAGGATCTAGGAGAACTTGGAGAACACGCTGTGAAAGACTTCCAGTTACTACCACACCAAATGTTAGGTCAATATCTATAAAACAAACTGAGTTTTGTACAGTATTTGCTAAATTTGCTTAGCTATGGCGACCATCTTGAAACCAACTACCGGTAACTACAAATGTTAATCAGTTGTTGATGTCAATGATAGAGGTTTGTAAGATCAATCATCCAGGTAGATTAAAAACACAAAAGGTTCAATCATGTCATCTGGACAAGTTTCCTTTAGGGAGAAATGTTTCATCGTTCGTCCAAAAGGATTCTTTCATTATCTACCTGGATGATTGAGCTTACAAACCTTTCTCTGACCATTTTGTATGGTGGCCCTGAGGTGTAAACAAAGTCCACTTCTGCTGTGGCTTAACGTAATCCCATTTTGTCAAATGTAATTCTGATTTTTCAAATGTAATTTCATTTTTTCAAATGTTCATTTACACCTCAGGGCCACCAAAATGTTGGCCATGATTGTCCTCAGGCTGTTCCTGTGAGTAGCAAGTTGGCCGCCTTGCCTCAAAAAGCTATGATTGTTTTGGACAGATGTTCCCTTTTAGCGTGTGTTAAAGCCCATCTGGGAGTTCAATGGGAGGCTGGCTTGAAACACATTGACAAGGGCTATTTATGGGACGGATATGGGGTGACAGGCCAAAGACTGATGAAGTCTTTCAGATGAAAGATGAAATGTTTCTCCCTAAAAGAAACTTGTCCAGATGACAGATTTGACCTTTTTTGTTTTCAACCCAATGATTACTTTCCAAAAGCTTCAATAAAATCCACCAAATAATTCATGAGATATTTTGCAGACACACACACACACAGGCAAAAACATTATTTACATCTCAACATTCATCATAATCTGGAATTATAAATATCATGAATACGTAAGAAAATTTAGCTTTAAAAAATATTAAACATACAATGACACAAAGCTACTTTCCTTTTTAGAAAAAAAAGACATCTTATGTGCACTGTGTCAATGTTAACTTCGTAATTTGTTTTCATAAAACACAACTAATTTAATGACTAGGTATTTAGTTTGCTTTATTATCCTGCTTCCTTTTTTTAAAATTATTGCTCTTGCTGTCCATGGGAATGTGGGGATACTACATCATCTTGTGATAGTACAGACAATTGTTGTTAGCAGAATAAAATTAGTCTCAGATATTTGTTTAATAGTAATTATAGCGACAACATCAGAATTCTTTTATCATTCTGAGTTCCTCACTAAATTATTTATCAGCCCACACATCAGTCCAGCAGCAACAGGAACACAATATATCCACAGATGACTTACAACAGTTTGCCTCATCTGATTTATCTTTGCAGTCTGCGTCGCCGTCACACTTCCAGTTCATGTGCACACACTCTCCGCTCCCGCAATGGAACTCGCCCACGGGGCAGCGGGGCTTCTGGGGCTCCGTCCTGCGACTGCAGCGCTCCATGGACTCATCCGACTTGTCCTTACAGTCTGGGTCGCCGTCACAGCTCCACAGGGCAGGGATGCACTCAGAGTTGTTGCAGCGGAACTCGTGCTGGTCGCAGCTGGGCGCGGAGCATTTTTCCTCATCACTGGCATCTCCACAGTCATTATCCCCGTCACAGACAAAAATGGGTGCCAGACACTTTCCGTTACGGCACTGGAAGTCTTTGGAAGGGCAGGCCTTGGCATCTAGAGAAGGGAATGGACATGTTGATCTAGTTAGCATTGTTTCTTTTGGAGTGTTATTGTGTAACAGTCATATTAGGTGTATACTCCAATGAACAAAATGACAATTCTGAATCAATAAAAAAGGATAAACAAAACATTTTTAAACAATATTTAGTGCTACGAAAGAAAAAGTGGAAATGCAGTGTCCGCACAAATTTATTTATTTATTAACCTTTATTTAACCAGGCAAATCCTATTGAGATCACAGATCTCTTTCACAAGGGAGGCCTGGGCCTGAAGGCAGTCTAATGTTTTTTGTTCTGTGGGAGGAAATGGGAGTACCTTGTTAAAAAAAAAAAAAAAAAAAAAAAAAAAAAAAAAAAAAAAAGCATGCATGAGAAGAACATGCAGACTCCACACAGAAAAACTCCAGGTCCAACCGGGGATTGAATCCAGGACCTTCTTGCTGTGAGGCAACAGGACCAACCACTGAGCTGTTGTGCTGCCAAAAGGAAGAATAAGGCTAACCCAGACATGAAACAACTTCTGCTTTGAAAATGTATGTATGGAAAATGTTCAACTTCTATGATGTTAAAGGAAAAAAAAAAAAGATGTGACAAGAACTACAGTTTTTGAAAGCTGTGTACACATTTTCATCTGAAGAAGGAGGAAAACAAACAGACAAACAACAAACAGCTGTAACCAGAGAACCAAAAGTGAACAATGTCAAAGCTTCAGCCAAAGTGGGGAAAAAAGTTAAGCAAATTGGGGGGGGGGGGGGGGGGGAAAAAAAAAAATAAAAAAAAAAATTGTATTTTTTGACA
>JARVGV010000694.1:11929813-11953090 GCA_031762435.1 Hypsolebias longignatus
CAGGGGCCCAGAGTGGTGCGAATGATGTTGTCGGTACCGGGGTTTGAACCGGCGATCTTCCGATCACAAGCCCACCCAGATCCCAGATGCTGGAAATGGAGTGCTTAAGGCAATGTCTCACGGGGCTGCGACCGTTGGTGAACAGCATTCACAAGGGAATTTCCAAATTGTTTCAAAAACATTTGCAGAGGTTCTCAATTTTCTTGTGTGAGATGCAAAGACTACTGTCCTGAATGGTCCAAAGCCATGCCAGTAATTAATACAGTAATATTAATTAAACATTTGGTTTAAGTCTGCCTCTCTTCATTTCAATATCATAAACATGCTGCCAACAAAGCAGGTTGAGGCGGGTACAATGTGAGCATTACCAAAATAATTTGCATGGCCTGAAATACATTTTTACAAGCTGTGCACATGAAAAATAGGTCCATACTGAAAATAAAATGTAGGCACATGGCTCATTGGTCACAAACACTCAAATTTAATGAAACTGCAAAGAAAAATGTGCATAGTTTATAACAATAACAAGTTGCCAACTAGTCTCCATCAGTCACAGCTCAGTGAAACTCAGGCAATAGGAAAAAAGGCCAATAAAATAAATGAACTGAAAATAACAGACTGGTACTTTAGCTAATGCATCCAGAAGTCCTGTAAAAGCACAAGATGTTCACATGAAAACAAAAAGCGATTTCGCACCAAATGGCATTTGAAGATTGTTTCAAACAGTAACCTGGATCAATAATGACGAAAAATGGATATTGGATGATGACTCCTACACCTTTTTTGGGGGTGGGGGGAGAATTCTTCTGTAAACAGGACATAAAGGATCAGTTGCTCAGTTGTGAGAGACACGTCACAGGGTGTGACAGCTCAAGGAAGGACATTTAGTGATTGATAACACCCAGGCAGGAAGCCAGCGTTGCCTGTCTGCCTCGAAGTTTGCAAACGTCTAGGGTTTTCCCCTTCAGCACAACAACAGAGAAAATCTTTATCTAGAAACAAAGGTTTCCTAAAAGTCCATTTTCTGTTAAATAAAACTGATGTTGCAGAGCCCGAGGCATAGGTACAAGGGAAGATGTACACACTATCACTTTTACCAGTTATCTTCGATTTACCTAAGAAATTGGGCAACTTTCGTATGACTGATCTAGGGATGCACAATATTGGATTTTTGTGCCGATATGTTAAAACTTATTTGTCTGATACCAATATTTTAAATACAGTACTTTCATTTATCAGAACATAGCATAACATTTAGGCTTATTAGCTACAAAAAAATGTGTAACAGCCATAAGAGATGGTGACAAATAACAGCCATATGATATGCACAGCACTTTAACTTATATTAAATGAAAAGTGTTAAAAAGTGTTAAAAGTTATTAGCATTAGTCACCTACGATGCTGTCTCACTTGTGGAGGCTTGTTCCAGGTTATAGCTGCAGTGTGGGATCCTCTGCACTCCTGTGCATGAAGGACAGTCTTTTTAAGTTCAAAGTTTTTGTCTATCCATTGTTCCGTAAGACTAATCACGGGGCTAACACTTGACGTCCAAATATCTGTAGTAAAACTCACCCAAGTGCTATAGGCTATTAGCTTCTCAATGACGTCAGAAATAATGTCTTGCAACTCGGGTAAGGCTACGTCTGAAAAATATCTTTGACTGGGGATGATGTAGTGAGTCTCAACGTAGTCCAATAATCTTCAGAATCCAATATCCTCAACGAAAAAACCTTCCATACCGCCGTCATTTTGACTTCTTCCTCTCTGCCATGATCAGATCGGGTAGGAGTGCGTGACATCATCTTGTTCTGCTGGCGCTGCAGGCATCCTTGTCACTGGGTTGTCACACAAAAACAGCACCTTTTATTGGGTTATTTTGATGGAATGGCCGATGTCCAATATTTAACTTTAACACTATCAGCCAATACCATGCCGATAATATTGTGCATCCCTAATTAGAATATACAGGTAGTCCTCGACTTACAACGTAGATCCGTTCCTACGCGGCATCGTAAACCGATTTTCGATGTAAGTCGGAAAGTACGCAATTACTGTACCATATACATGTATGGTACCTGTTTTACCAAGCACATAGCCTATCCTAATGCAGTACCCTACATAATTATAAAAAAAAACCACATAAAATACTGTACAGTACGTTTAATAATGAAATAAATACTGTATTCTCCCGCCGCTGCGCCGCGTTTTACGACCTAAAACCGACGTAAAACCGCGTAACTCGAAATGATCTCCAATCTCTCTGCCATTGGCTGCTCTCTGCCACACCCACTTCTCCACTGCAGAGCGGAGATCATGATATGCTGCAGGAGAGAGCTTCTGCCTGCACCTGTGGGCTGCACACAGGTGCTAAATAATTTAAAATAATTTATTTTAAACAAAAAAATTCCATGCCGATCTTGCGGCTCATCCATCAATCAGCCTGTTGTGTGTCATGCCCAATCTTACTTTGAAAAACAGCAAAAAAAGAGTCCGCAAAAATTGAACCATGAAGTAGCAAGGGACTAATGTTTTTTATATAATGCAGTCTCTTCTTTAAACCCTCCTGCTGCACAAGTCAGCACATTTCCATGTGAGACATGTAGTAATGAGTATATGTCTAAGGCTACACTCTTCAAAAAACATATTGACTAATGTGTTGGTGGCGTACTAAGATTGATTTTTGGATTTTCATATAATCTGCATGCGTTACTACAACACAGCGTGCAAGGAACAGCAGCAGTCCATTTTTCACACCATCATACATTGACCATGACTACCATCTGCTGTAACATCAGACAATAAAATGACATTCATAGATCTCCCTTACTGATGCAGCACGCTTCAACAGCTGAACAAAGTGTGAGACAAGTGTGTGAATGGGCACTTCCATTTGTCATAATTTTAGATGCATCACAACTGTGAAGATAGGCAGGGGAAAGAGCAGAGACATGCAGCATTAAAGACAAATGCAGAGACACTTGAGACAGTGGTGAAGGAGTTGAGGTCCACTCTTGGACATATTACAAAGACAAAGAGAGAAGCATCACTAGTTACATTAAGTAATGGTCATTTTTGAGACAGAACACTGCATGTACAGCATTTCAGACCAAATTCACCACACTGGTTGAGTGAGTCACAAAGCAGTAAAGTTGGCGTCTTCAAAACTTAGAACATGTAATTTAGTCACTGTCAGTCAGGGAGCTTCCAATCTGTCTGCAGTATATTTCCTGCCAGTGAAGAAGATGCAACTGTCCCCTGCTGGAAAAAAAAAAGTGAGATCATGCTCTGCGAAGGAGAAGGGGACATTGGATGTGACAATCAGCAGAAATGTGTTGCATTGCAGTTCTGTGCAACTGAAAGGATCACTGCAGAGTTGTATCGTACTACTTGGGCATGTAAATTACAAGTTTGTCCTCTTGCGTGAATGAATGCCTCATGTTTAGAAGCTGCTAAGATAATCATCACAACTTGCCGTGGGTAAAGTTTAACAGCACCAACAAACTTTTATTGAAGCACAAGTTATAGCAAATGCATTTCAGGGTAGAGCAGAATCATTATTGCAATCTTTCTGAAAGGGACATAACAATGAGAGAAAACAACAGCTGAAACTAGCACAAGTCCACCCAGCACTCCCATTAAAAACTTTTGTTATGAAAAATATGTACATTCTGGGTAGAATGAAAAAAGAAGAAGAATAAAATGAACAAAAATATGAGTGGACTGGATCAGAGTACAAGTAAATTCTAAGAAGGTAAATATTGTGCAGTGTTTGCCCAAGACTTCTGAGCCCTTCCACGTCACTGAACTGGCACTGAAACATCTGTCTTGCTTTGAAAAATTAGTCAAATGGTGGTGGTGGGGGGTGGCAGGAGAACAAATGATTAATTAACAAGGTCCGTGGGAGGAGCTAACATCTTGTCAAGCTGTTCTCAAATGTGTGAACTAAAGTATTTTAGGCAGATATCAAGTAGAGTGAAAAATAGAAGAAAACACTGTTGATATGCATCCATTTGTGTAAACCTGTAACTTTTTGGAATCGCTTTTATTAAGAAAAACTGGGACTAAATGTTCCTAGAAATTGTTTATGTCTGAAAAAGTACATGTAAAGACACAAACTTAGTTTTAAAAAAACCAACACCGGTATATAAAAATCTTATCTTGCTTTTATTTCTTGTCATTTTTCCAATAAACACAACAAATGACCTTATGATCAAGACAATATTAACATTCTGAAATTTAGGTACTTTGCACTAAAGCATTTCAGAAACAGATTTTGTCAATTAGCATTTAGATTATTATTTGTTTTTAATAGATCAAGTATGCTCTTGCATGTAAATTGATTTTAGAAGTTTATAAATTTTGAAGATCTCTCCAAACTATCAGAAGCCATTTCTTCTTCTGTATCTTGACATTTAACAACAAAGAGCAAAACAAAGATAACTTCAGGTGTGATTTAGCCAGTTCTCATGAAACAAAGTGTGTGTAATTTTTTGGCCCAAGCATTAATCAGACACAGAACAAAAACTGCAGCTCCATCAATGGTATGGATTACGATCGCCCACCACAGATTGTGTTTCCATGTGTCACCACGTTGTCTATTTATCATCATTTGGCTTCTTTCTGGGGTTAATAGGGTTAAAGGGTGTGTGCTGGCTCCCCCCTTAAAAAGCCTTCACGTTGTTTCTAGTTGAGGCAGGCGTCAATAATAAGACGAGTAAATAAATACAAATGATGCAGTTAAGGAGAAAAATGACACACGTTTCACTCATGTTGCTTTTTAAAAGCAGACCTGAGTGACCCCCCACAGTGAAATCCATCAGCATGGATAAGAGATTGAGGAAAGACGAAGGGACAAAGAGAGCGAGACTGATAAAAAATAAAAATGTGAGGGATGAAACCCTGCTAAAGATTGAGGAGAGTGAGGTTGAGAGAGAGCAGACAATAACGAACAAGGAGCGAGCGAAAGAGATTTAAATTAAGACAGAAAACACTGTTCCTATATTCAGCGAGCACTGAGAGAGACGACGAAAGATGAGAGGATGAGCGGGGAAAAGAAGTTGAGTGTGTCTACTCTGACCTTCTTTATACATGATTTTACAAGGACACTAGTCTCTGTCCTCAGGCAAAAAGCAAACATAAAATAAAATAAAACAAAAAAGGTACGTTTAGCACTCTGGCTGCGTAGAAACGATAAAGTTTAGAAGATAAGAAATTGTTGAAAATGCAAATTCGATATCTTTATGGGTTTTGTGAAAAATCCTATGACAAAAAAAAAAGTGTCATCAGGGACAAAGCCATATTTTCCATCAAAGCAATCAAAGAGCTCTTAAAGGTAACAGTCTGTATGTTTCCTATAATCATCCTGTTAGGACTAACACGGGTTAAAGTGAAGCGTTTCTGCAGAGGGCCTGATTAATCTTAATTTTGGTCCTCCTTTCCAAGACGCTTCAGTTATGGCTGTGATGCCAAAGAATGGCTTAACCATCAATCCCTGAAAAAAAAATATTAAGAGTTTAAAATACTGCATTTTACTTCAATGTATAGTTCAGATGTGAAGATAGTGAAGATCTAAGTGGCCTCAAACATCTGCTAAGTTCCTGGCAAAACCCAATGCAGACATGTTCCTGTTTTTAGTTTCATTGCTTTTTCAACCTATAGCTGATATTTTTTAACACCATTTTATTTCATTTGTTCTTCTCAGTTTGTCTGCGTTCTTTTATGATTGTTTACTGTTGTCATCACTCTTTGTTAAAATCAGGTCTCTCTTGTAAATGAGTCCCCGAGGCTCAATGAGAATAACCTGTATAAATAAAGGTTGAATAAAAAAAATAAAAAAAAAAATACTGAAATCCTTTTTTGTCATAGATGCTACGTATAGAAAAATCATTTGTGATTGGTGAACACCAAGTATTTTCAGAGAATGTAAAAAAAGTCAAATCAATAAACTTACTTTTAGTATACTAGATGGTATATTTTAAATACCAAAAACAAACAATGCAAAAGAGCTAGAAAATTTCATAATGTGTCTCCTAGACCATTTTTTATTGCAGCACAGTCACCAAATAAGGTGTGTGTGCACTGCGTCCATGTATGTGCCCACACAGGCCACTTGAATTATGTGTGCCTTTCACAGCCAGAATAGCAGAGCTCTTAAGACCAAAAGAGGAGCTTTTAAAGCAGTTATTGACTTCTGTCTCTTCAGCTGACCACCATCCTTGTCCTTGTGCCCAGGTTGCTTAGCTACAGAATTGTGGTTCAGCCTCACCTGACAGAAGGGTCAAAAAGCTGCTCAGTCTATCCTGCCATCCTTTTTCCTACCTCTGCCTGCCTCCTGAACAACACCTCCACGACTCAGACAGAAACACTTTGATGCATCTCCTGAATTAACGCCTTATAAATCAATACATCCTTACTTAATTTATTTTGGGACAACATTTGTAAACCTTTTAAGAAACAGACTTACTCTACTGCAGTTTTAGATTTACATACAGCAGAATACTTTTTCTACCTGATTTATCCTCTTCAGTGAAGGTGTAATAGTCCTGCCATGCTTCCAAAATATGTGTTGATCTCTATATTACATATAAAACATAGGAAGTGACAATGTCAATGTCTGCTTTACTTGAAAAAACAAAAGCTGAAATTTATCTGAAATATAAAATCTATTTTTTGTCATTATGGGGGTCAAAAATAGGCCTTCGGAGAATTTTCACATGCAATAATCGCATCGTTCTCTTTTAATATGGTGCAATATTTTAATTAGAGTTAAAAAAAATAAATAAACGAGGATCGTTTATTTCAAAAAGTTAGTAAGTGGCCGAAGTGGATGAGTGGGCTCAACTTTCTCCAAGGTAAACACAAAGAAGAAACATGGTCTTTTGACCGTGGCAGCACAGCACGGCAATGTTGCAAAGAAAAACAACAAGCCATTAACATTCAACAAGTTTTGCACCACTCCTCCTCATTCCACCTTTGTCTCTCTCTCTCTCTCTGTGTGTGTGTGTGTGTGTGAGAGAGGAGATAAATAGAGGACTACGACTGACTGTTATTGTCAGCTAGATTAAATTAAAAAAACGGATTTATTCAAAAAGCTAAAAAGAGAGACAGACAGAAAGAGGGCGAGAGCGTGTAGCCTAAAGGAGGAGAGAAGTGACAGTGGAGTGACTGAATAAATGGAGATTTTATCTGTTATGGTAGCATGCTAGAAAAAAAAAAAGCTGAAAATTTGTAATTTAGACTTGCAGATGCACATTAGTAATAAAAACAGAAGTGTGAAAATGCATAGTCTTGTCAGATCTTTGCACCGTGAAGAAGAAAAACGTGCACAAGTCCAAGTTTTGGAAACTTCAAACAAGGAGAGACATTATTTAGCAGCATTGTCCGAGTCACCTGTTCACTAACGTTTTCATGTTCATGTCCCATCTTAAATCTGCACGGACATGGACAAACCAAGATGAGCCACCTTCAACAAAATGATTCAAAACCTGCCAAAAGTTAGCACTGACAGGAAGTTGAGGTCTACACTGCCTTTCTTCATTCTATATTTTCTCATATTCACACATCTAACATTTCCATCTACACCCACCAGCTTCCATTTCCAACTAAAACCCAGTTTCAATAGATATCCATTTACTCACATATACGAAATCCTATAAGTGCCCTTTTACGTACATGTAACATGGTAAAGGTCACACATTCAGAGCTGGATAGGGTGATAATGCCTCTTGCTTTGATAAACAACCAGTGGCAAATAAGGCAGCGTGTAAATCAGAGGAGAGCGATAGTCCCATTTCTACAGGCAACTGGAAGCTCTTATCTAAACTCAGTGTCATGGGGAAAGCGAATAAAGGCTTGTGGAGCTAAGAGCGTGTGTCTCAAATGCATTATCTGTTACACGTCGAGCATATTTAGGTATGTGCCAGAGAAATGTATAGCAAATCCATTTAGTTTTTGTCTTTGAGAGAGCATGTTGATACTTTCTGCTTGGATCCCATTTATGGCCAAAAAGCTGCAGTTTTGTCTCATGACTCCCAGAAACCCCTTCCTGAAACTTCGAGGCTTGTGTGAACATACATTTTGGTGAATTCCTGTCTGGTTTGTGTGTGTTTTTCTGCCAATAGCGGAGCCCTTCTGGATCGGCTTCCATGGAGCCCATTACGAAGAAAGTGATGACCATAAACCTTGGAGTTGAGCTTGAATGGTTCTGAATGGTTTCCTTGACTCTTTTTCTACAAACTGCATTATTTTGATTAGCTTTTTTGATGAACTTGAAGCTGCTTGGAGATGGCCTTGTCACTTTTACCTTTAACAAAGATGTATATCTGTATATAATCTTCTTTCTGAGCTCTTCAAGTCACTCTTGCTTTGTATGGTGCACAAAACAACACTAAACTTCCTGGTTCGATCCCTTTAAATATTCTGAACGGCTGATAAAAAGCTTGAAGCCACCTGTGATATTACGAGTAAATAAGGTCAAACACTTACCAGTAGTTTGAAACTTGATAATAATGCAAAGAATGATAGTCTGTTTACAGGTACCAACAAATCTGTCCATATGATTAAATACTTTTTTATACAAACATTTTTACAATTTCGAATTTTTCTGAGGCTATGGTCCTAAGTTGGGAAAGGGTGGATGCCCTCTCTGGGTTCGGAGTGAGGTGTATTGAGTTCAAGTGTCTCGAGGTATTGTTCACAAGTGAGGGGAGAATGGAGTGTGAGATTGACAGACAGATCGGTGCAGCTTCTGCAGTGTCGCTGGCTCTGTGCCCGTCCACTGTGGTGAAGAAGGAGCTGAGCTTCAAGGCAAAGCTCTCTGTTTACTGGTGGGTCTACGTTTCTACCCTCATCTATGGTTACAAACTTTTGGTGGTGACAGAACGAACAAGATCACGGCTACGGAAGTTTGAAATAAGTTTTCTCCACAGAGTAGCTAGACTCTCCCTTAGAAATAGGGTGAGTTCAGTTATCCGGGAGAGACTTGAAGTATAGCCGCTGCTCCTCAACATTGGGAGAAGTCATTTGAGGTGGTGCGGGCATCTGGGTAAAGCTGTGCCCTGGATGCCTCCCTAGGTTTTCTGGGCATGTTTGACTTGGAAGACCCAGGACAGGCTGGAGAAACTATGACACTCGGCTGGCCTGGGAACGCCTTGGAATCTGTCCAGAGGAGCTGGAAGTGGTGGGTGTGGAAAGAGATGTCTGAGCCTTCCTGCTCAAGCTGCTGCCCCCATTACCTGACTCCCGAACCAGAGGATTATGGATGGATGATTTTTTTTTTTTTTTACAATTTACTTTAACTATCTAGTTTTGGCTGTTAAGTAGTGTAGAAATGCCAAAATTACTTGTACTTCAAGAGCCACACTTTTATGCCCAAATTCATAATTGTGAGAAATCATGAGGCATAGATATGCACATAGCTTTCTATATATAGCTCTGTGTGTTTCTTCTTGAAGTGTGACTGCATATGAGTGGATGTAATGAGGTCATGGTGATGTCTTTGCATTTCAGTTGGGAGATTCATCATTTTCAGAAACTTCTGGGAGGAACACTGTAAAAAAAGCTTTACCACACACAAAGTACTGCACATTTACACAACCTTAAATTAGACTCTCACACCCTTTTCACCCCAAGTGCCTATCTCTCACACTTTAATTTACTTCCTTCAGTAACTCCAAGGAACATGACCAATATGGATCACTGCAATGGATAAAACATACTATATAGACCTGAACTAGCTGTATAAATTCATCATTTAGGTTTATTAGTTTTTTCTGAATACCTGGAAAATAGAGAGCAGTAGGCTCAAATGTGGATTTGCGATAGAACATCACATTCAACGGTGGAATTTTAGTGCTACAAAACCAGTTAACTTTTCACCTAAGCTAACCTATCTGATTTTTTTTAAAATTGTTGAATCTTTATTTATTGCAAACATATTTTAAATTAGCACTTTTCATTAGAAAAAGTTCTGTAAACTGTATTTTTTTTTTTAAACAAAGTGTCAGATGTACTTGTAGGTTAACAATATTGAGATAATTGGCTGATTGAGTTACACATACCGTACATGTGACCAGGACGCTTTGTTTATATTCCACAATAAATAATATATTTCTTACATAAGTTTAGCATTTTCTTTTTGGAGAGTTGTGTTTTTCCAGGACAATATTTATTTATTTATTTATAAAACTTGTTCATTTTTAAAATACAATATAAAACAATCCTATAAACGATAACATACAAAATATAAATATCTGTCATTTGATTCAAAAACTCAATTTATTTATATGAATGCTCATACACATAGCAAGAGAAAATCTGGGCTGTAACAGTAAAATAATAAATAACCTTAAGATATCACCTTGTGAAGTTGAGTTAAACCAGATAATTCAAAGACAGTTTGAATATGATAAACCCATTTTGTAATAAAAGCTACCAATTTTAAACAAATGTCTTGTTTACAAGTCATGTTTTAAACCAAACTAATTATTTTCTACATATTCTGCCAAGGGTCAAGCCCAAAAACTTCCATAGGAGGCACCACCCAGATTCATGACAGCCGTGTACCTCCAAGCTACCATCAACTGCTGATATCTGACTTGTCTGAAAAAGCAATAACCCTTGACAGACATCCACATGTGGTCCCACACTTTTCTCCTATAATAAACTGTAGCTTGATATTACCTTAAGCTCATCACAGTGGCAGATATGAGCTTAAGTGGGAAATAAAGATATTCTAAGAAAGCTCTTTCACTCTATACATCTGCAGAATAACAACATCAAATGATAATTCTATCAAAAATGGATAAGGGACAGATGCTCTTTTTTATTATCTCAAGGGGACAGTTTCATTTCTGAAGAAATCAAGAGCCACCATGAGACAAAAAATATTTGTTGTTATTACTCTACAGAGGCCATAGATAGCATCTTATCTTTGAAAGGTCTCTGTCATAAGAGCTTTGAAGAAAGACACACACTGTGCACACAAATGCTGTTCATCACAGGAGAGCATACAAACATACACAATTATGCATGAACTCGTGCACATAAACAAGGATGGGCCAAACACAATCCATTAAATCCAATTAACTCTTTACTCTGATCTATTCAATGCATCCCTGCTCCCATCTTGTAACACCAGACCTTTCTGCCATTTCATTAGAACACACACATGCACGCGCACACAGAAATCCTGACTACCCTTCCACAATTCTAACCCAGTCACAACCCAGCTAATGCACATCCTATAATCAAATCCACCAATCGCTGTATTCCGTGCAAAGACCCGTGTCACATGACTAACAGCACATTAGCTCAACGCTTGCTTAGAGTTAGCGCTGTCATTTAGCGCTAATTTGATTCAAGAGTATCTTTTTTTTTTCTTTAATGCGATTTGGGAAGTCTAAGCTCTGGCTTCTGTAAGTCTAGCGCTAAACCCCTGGTGGGCTAGGCTAATCAGTTTCCAACATTTCTAAGGGAGACAATGATCCTAGTGTTAGCGCCGGCTAATGACAAGCTAACACAATCACTGGAGCCTCCGAAGAGGTGAGCTCAGAGCCAGAGCCCATTCTTGCCCCACCTCCTGCAGGCTCCTCATCCACTTTCCCTGCATTACTATAGAGCTTAATGGCCTCTTATTACGAAGACAGATGGAACATGAATGAAAAGAGATTCTGTGTCTTCTTGAGTTACATTTCAGTGGTGACTATAAATGACGTTTGTGACAGCTTAAATTTGAGATTTTACTTACTTCCACAAGGTGTGGCTGCTTTCAGCATGTTTTGTAAAGATTTAAGGCGAGAAACTCATAATATAGCATGTCTGTTTGGTTTTTGATCTTTTCTTTCTTGAGAAATGTGACTACAATTTTTTTTATAAAGAACTGTTTGATGCAGGTTTGGGTAAAAAGAAAAATTAAGTAAACTGTACTTTCAAAAGTGAAATATTTAACCAAGCACCAGCATGAGATCAAAATTATCAGTGAACCACATCATCAACATTAGCTAATGGGTCACACTAATGTGGATTTGATTGAAAGATGTTGGTTGGAATGGGGCTAACATAATTCAATAACAGATTCACTGGTCCATACGGACATGTTATCTTCAGTCAATGCATCATCACTGGACACAAAATCAGGACATGCATGATGATTAAAGAGGCTTAGGTGGAAATTTGATAATCTATGTAAAAAAATAAATATTATTCATGTTCAAGTTACAGTTTCATGAATAATTTAGGTAGCTTTAAGGTAAACTATAGTGCATCTTTTTTTGGATTTTAAAATGTAAAGAAGAAAGAATGTTCTCACACAGGCATCAATGCTGATACTAGCCAGTCAATAACAAATTTTGCTGGGCAATTAATTGTCTCAGAAATTATTGCAATAAACGATAATATTGTTTGAAATTTGACAATAATTAAGAAGAAATGTTTGTTAATTTGTTTTGTGTGTAGTAGCTTTTTTTTTTACAGTATAAGACTGTTTGAATCAAAGAATGGATAGAGAGGGAGCTAGCAGCATGTCTCTTTAAGAAAAATGGGAGGGAGGCCCCTTGACGTGACACGGGCTGTCTCTCCTTCCTGTTTTTCGGTTCTCAAAATGGCGGACACTCGGTGTGGTTTGAGCCCTTTAGCGTAGCATTTTTCACACAAAGTTTTAATAAAAAAATAAAAAAAATCAATAAACAAGTTCTCAGCTCCTTTTTGCAGAGGAAAACTTTTTACACAAAGGCACGGGTTTCAACTGTGAATTTTGGAGTTTCAACAAGACGGAGGGTTTTTTTCCCCCGAGGTCGGCCTGTTAGCTTAGCTCGTATAGCTTAACTTCTCAACTTAGCTGCTTTTAACAATCCAAAAATATGATTTTGGATGGTTAAAATGGATTTTAAAAAGAAAAGAGAAAGGGAGGGTCAGTGAAGTGCACCGGAGTTGAGCTTTTTGTCATCCAGTGTCTTCAGAAAGAGAGAGACACGAAGAAACGATACAGCCGATAAATGAAAATGATGTTTATTTTCATTTATCATGTGATTAATTGTTTATCATGACAGGCCTAGCCAATACACAGTTTCTTAAATTTTGGATTGCAAGCAAGTTTCCAAATCATCTTGAATAAATACTGTTCCAGCAAGTCTCTAAATAACTCATAACAGTAAAAATAAATAAATAAATAAATAAATAAATAAATAAATAAATAAATAAATAAATAAATAAATAATAATCTAAATGCCACATTACTACAGCAAAGTCGTCTTCATCTTTCATTTCTTGTGTTAACTTTTTGGACCATGTACTAATTACTTTATCAGAAACTGAAAGCAGGAAGCATATCATTATAGCCTTTCTATTATATGTACTGGTAGTTTTTAGTTGGTGTCATTCAAGTCTTAGCTACATTTAGAAGAACACCTTCATAAATATTAACACAGAAACACTTTAGATAGAAAGGTGGACAGACCTTGCAATTAGTTATTGTTCTTTATTTATGTAAATTATATGGGAAAGAGTGAAAATGTACACTTACTTGAACTTGGCATTCAGTTGATCTACAGTTTTGTTATAGTTTTCAGTGGTGACCTTGTGGCACTGGGCACTCTGCAGAGAGATGACAGATGAAAGTCACTGAGTGAGACAAACGCATACATGAACTTATATGATCAGAAACAAGCTGAATAGGGAAATAAAAACATTTTTTAGCCAAATTTCCCATACATGTATTTCTTTACAGTTCATACTTTGACGTGGTGCTACACTTGGTGCAGTATATTCAGCTCTGCCTCATCTCTCAAACCTCATTAAATTCTAATGGCGATAGCTATTACCAACACAGTTGGGTTTCCTGTGCATTTCAAGAGAACAATAACTTTGCATGTGGAAGGTTTGCACAGACAAAAGCTATCAGAATTGTTGTACTCTGTGTAATTTTGTGTACACGTTTGCATGATGAGCACTTTGTGCTGATCCATGCACAAAAGAGTGCTGTAATACCAGAGAGCAATCCTGTAAGGCCACAAGGTCACTAGTCAACAATGTGCAGACCAGTGGTCAAAATCCCCTAGTGACCCGTAGCAAATGAGCCCATAGCAGGACCACTCAGCCTAAATTACCTCCTCAAACACAGCCATATACCTTTGCCCCTGGACCATTTATACAACCCCAGGAAGATCTTTCTTGTCACACTCCAGTGGCTGTTATGCACATTTGTAATCACACTGTGAGAGGTTGTAAAGCATGACAGATAGTGATTGAGTGGTATGGGGTTTGTAAAATGAGAAAATATTGTATTTCCAAATGTTTTAGTCATAAATAATTTATTAGAAAAGTAATGTTTGTTTAAGTTGCCAAAATATTATATTGTACTTTTCAAAAGAACAAAAACATATACCACATTGTCTTTGCTTTGTACTACTGTATAGAGTAGAATGTGTACAGTATTAACCACACTGGTTCTTTCATAATAAAAGCTCTAAAACTGTGAAAGTATACAACTTGTTGGCTCAAAATGGTCACATGTTAATTTTAGAAAAATGATGCAAGACTTGAATTTGATTGAGACTTTTATTGTTCATGACTGTTATTGCTAGTAATGCGAAAGATTCACATATTTATGGCAAGTTTTACTAAGTTATAGTAATGAATATGAAGACAAACAAAATACTAATAACACAATTATTAATGACACAGACAGTTTAAGTAAGCAATTAGCTTAAAATATATGCAGATCTTCAAAAAACATAGAAATAAATTGCTCAAGAAAAAAAAGCTGTTTTATCATCTCCAAGATATAGATGTGAGAAAAACAAAATAAAATCATTGGCCACCTCATCAGCACCACATATAAGGAATAATGAACCCTACAGCCATCTTGCATACGATGCAGATTCACAATAAATGTGAAAAATTGAAGCTTCATGGTGCTGCCTGCTTAAACTTCACCTCCTTGCTGGGAAGACATTCATCATAGTTCAGCAAAGATCAATAAGAATGAACTGCGCTGCTGAAAAGATCAATAGTCATGCTTTGTAGAGGTAAAAGAGAATGGGACACGACACTGACAAAAGGTCCGATACCAATTTGAGTCCTCTTCATTTGGATGGACACTTTCACAGATGAATGGCAATAGACTGAAAATACTTCCCTTGGTCATGCTGTGCAGAGTTTCAAAAATAATTTCAAATAAAATGTATTCTTTTATAACACCAAAATACATTCTGTTCACTTTTATCTTCCTTTAAGTAAGGCTTAGATTAGAGAATATGTCATTATTAGTTAAATATTAGGAGGTTGGTGTACTGGTGACAACATGACAAGGGGGAAGAAAAAAAAAATCAGTTTTAACAAAGTAACAGTCTAGAATTACAGAAAAGGATTTAAAACTGAGGCTTACTCTGAGATGAAACAGCTAAACAGAGATTTTGGGGGATGCTAAAGAGGCAAGAATAAGACCTCTCCTGGGTGCCGAGATTAAACGACTGGAAGAGGAGGAGAGACAGACCGAGCAAGGTTTGGGTCTCTGTCTGGAATACTAAGTACAAGGTAATAACACCTGCCTAAATGGCAGAGCTGGTACTAATCAGTGCACTAATCCACCTGAAAGGACAAAAGGGTTGTGTGTGTATGATTGCAAGCATTTTTTTTAAGCACGTGCATGCACACAAAAGAAGGGAATTGCATGCTCACACGCCGATAGAAATATAAAACCAGCCCATTGCGTAGAAACGTGTGGACACGCCGGCTAAAATTGTACCTGCACCCTGGTGGCTGGATATAAACAGTGAGTCACTCAACAGCAGAGAGAATGCACAATTTGTGTGATTACTGAGTGGTCTCAAATTGTGATATCCTGCTGCTGTCCCAACTGATTTGGAGAGCAACCCTGACCTTTTATTAGTCCAGACAAGACAGACTTTTCTGTGTCTGGTTAAAAACGTTAGTTTTTTGTGATGAAAGTGGTAATCCATAACCTCATTGTATTTTCTCAAAGAAATTAACTTTTTAATCTGTGGTTTAGATAAAATTTGCCAATGTAGAAGCAATAACCTGTTATTACCTTATTCTGCAATAAAACATCACCTAGTAAATAAACTGGCTTCTGTTTATGTTCATTTAGTGTATTTGCTTTTCACAAGGACTTTAAGATCATTTGAAGCTAAACAAACAGCTAAAGGGGGGTGTCAAAGATAGATGAAGTCATTAATGCTAATGCACTGCAGCAATATGGAGAACATAGAAGCAGCACAGGCTCAATTTGGAGGCATATCTTCCAACCATTAATGAATAAAACTAACAACTCCATATACTGATAGCTTCTTTCAACTGCCGCTGAGGCCGAACGTGGCGAGAAACCCTGCCATGACCAACATTAAGCCGAAGAAAATGAGGCTTCTGCTGTGTGACGCAGCAGAGCTTATGATTAGAATGAGTAAAGAGGCTGGGTAACTATTTTGTAAGCTCATTTTTATTCTGAAGATGAACATGCAAAAGTCCTTAAAGAGATTAATTTTTTGATTCTAAAGGAACAGAACTCCCCACCAACTTCTGAAACCATGTAGATCAGGAAGCATGCAGAGTTAATTGCAGAAGCATCATATTAGAATACAATATAATGAAAAAATGTGGGAACACTTTTAAACATGAAGACTTTTTAGGTGTACTTCATCTTTGGACTGGAAAAAGGAGCAAAACTGTGTACACAGGGTCCCAGTTACAGCCAACAAACGTATAAATTGTAAAAGAAAACAGTAATAAGATCTAAGATATGAACTAAGAAATATGCTAAAACTAAGACTACACTAAACACAAATAGTACAAAAACAATACGAATAGTACAAATAGTAGTACTATTGTGATGTTAGTCAAAACCCCACATTCTTTTACATCACTTTCTTGTTGTGTTCATTTTAAATAATGTCACAGCTCTTATTTGAAGCAAAATTTTAACTCTTTCAAATTGAACATCTAATTTGAATCTAAAAAAAAGAAAAGAAAAAAAAAAAGCAGATTTTATGACAAAATTTGACGTAAATCAAGTGAAATATGTCCAGTGATAGATGTTGGGGGCTTGAACTTTGTTGACAACTTGACCAGCTGTAGTTTGAGCAGGATAATAGTGAACTCTCGGTTTCTGGTATTTCAGATATTTAGCTAAATAAAAACGATTCCTAAAAAGACGCTTTCTTAATTGTGATTGCAAAACCAAATGATACGAAGCCATTACTTCCAGCACGAGGAGATAAGATGCATCCCAATTTATTTGCTTCAATCCAATTAACAGAAAAGTAGCCACTTTGCATTACTTTGTTGAAGCATTTTAAGTCACTTCTGATTTGCTTTGCAAGAAGAAACCTAATTATTGTCTTGCTCAAAACACTTCTGTGAGGCTCATAGTCTGAGAGACAGTGTAGCAACAATTATTAATAGCTAAAAAAAGGTTATGTTTTACAAATATGTTAACATACTTCAGCACCAGATTTGAGAAAGAAAGACTAGGGCAAAATGTTACATACAAGAGAAATAAAGAAATGGCAGGTAGAGCAAGATATGAAGCTTGCAAGATACAGAGATAAAGACAGAGGGCATTACTGTTTTTAATGCTCTCTCTCTCATATATTTTTCTTTTTACAGAGCTGTAGAACGTCACTATGAGTTGGCAATTGCTGCTGTGATTGTCCTCCATAGGAGAGAAGAAAAATCCAATTTCATTGATATACAAGGCAAAAAGAAGGACAGAAATAAGAGAAGAAAAATATTTTCTGAAAAAAAAAAAAGAAAAGAAATTGAGGCATACATGAGGGGAAAAATACAGCAGTTGAAAAAAAAATTGAAAAGAAAGAGATAGAGATAGATGTAAGCAGGGAGAGCTGCAGAGAGGAGGGGAAAAAAGAAAAGCGAAACATCGGCAAGTTGATTGTTAAATATGAGATTGTTTTACAGCGCGGCAGGTATTGAGTGAAAATTTAATAAATATATAGATATTGTTTTCAGGGGCTATTTGGTAGCTTTGGCCCCAATGAACAGTCGAAGCAAAGGCACCAGGCTGAGCCGTCTGTGAGCCTGGTGATGGCCTGTCACTGGAAGCCCCTCTGATGAATGACCATGTTGGATTGGAAGAGACATGTAATATATATCAGACTTACATTCTATCTCTCCCCTTCTAGCTCTCTTTTGGTCACTTTGACTTTTTTTTTTTGGCTAGTGTGCAAGATGTTGCAGGAATCCTGAGGTTTGGGGAGGAACTGAGGACAAGGGAAGATCCTGAAATGTGATGGGAGAAAATATTTAGCTAGCAATACACTGAGCAAAATCAAATTCACTGCAGTCTCAAGGGGAAAAGAATGGATTTGCAACCGAAATGTACTGCAGTTCAAGGTAAAGAACTTACAAGTTTTGTTGTTTAAAAACATTAGCAGACAGTATTATCCTAATCCACAACTGTGCACTACCTGAAAAGACTGGGCACTTTCTTCGACTAATGCGTGTTTGGGGAAAAAACAGACATGAATTATTATTCTAGATTCTGATCATTTTATAATAAATGAAATTACCCTGAAACTACACACAACATAAAAAACAAAAAGTAAATGTTTAAATTTCAAATATAAACTTCTTCTGAACCATTTATGATCTTGAAGCACAAATTCAGATTCAGTGGAGTCCCAAACTTCTCAATACACATGATGTAAGACGCCAAACATCCCTGTTATTTTTCATTTGCATGAACTGCTTGCAGTCATGTACTTGCTACGGTAAATGTTGCACCGCCATATAAGTTGCATCAGTACTTAATACCGTCGCTACTTTGCAGTTCATTCATTGCGGATTCGCTTTATCGCGGTTTTTCAAAATAAGATTGGACATGACACACAATTGGCTGATTGATGGATGGAATTTAACAAGAAAACCACCTAAAACAATTATTTATTTGCTCAAAATTATAGCAAAGGCAGGCCTCAGTCTAACTTTTCCTTAATAAATGCACTTTGATGGTCAAATCAGCTGCAATTCAAAAGCTGCTTTGCGGCTGCAGGAGCACGCAGAGGGACAACTCATTGTGCATTTCTTCAAAATTTAACAAGATAACCACCTAAAAACAATTATTTGTTTGCTTGAAATTATGATAAAGGTGTGTCTAGTTGAACCTTTCCTTAGTAAACACACTTTAATGGTCAAATCAGCTGCATTTCGCCTGTGCGGTGCGGTGAAATGCAACTGATTTGACACTTACTCCAGGAGTTCCGGAGTGTCACATTAATAGCCACTTTTACCTATTAATGAGACACTTGGCTTGCCATTTGACTTGGGCGCCCTCTAGTGGCTGAAAATGGTAGTGTTCAATATTTTCCTTGTCAGAATGAATGAAATCATCGGATTTCAGCCAGTTATAAATATGGGAATACAAAACAAATATGTTGCTTTATAAGTCGCAGGCATGCAAATTTATGGGGGGGTGGGGTATGGCGACTTATACAGCAAAAATTATGGTAATGCATATTTAATAAAATTGTCTTAACTTTAAATGAAAGAGCTCCTGTGCTTATTTTTCAAATAATGTCGGAAATGGATTTCTTGTACGAATCAATACACAAATCAATACATTGTTTTCCATTTGTTTCTGAAGATCCTTCCCCCTGGTTCACATTTCTGTTTCAAATCCTCGTCTTCTCTTTTTATAGGTTTGTAGAGGTCTTTCAACCTTTTCTTCACCGTCCTCTTTTGTTCTCTATCATTTGTGACATTTACTCTTTTTACTGCTCTTCTGTGTCTTTTCTTTTACTTACATCTTTTTGTTGTTCTTATTCCACATCACGTTTTCAGAAATGTCACTTTATCATAAATTTTTAGAGATAACATCGCAGGCGGACTCTTTTTAATTCCAATATGTCTCGTACTGTCCAGTTTTATTTTCTGTCTCGTCACACTTTTGAGTTGAATCACAATTTCTTTCTCTTTTCGTGACTCGTGTCCATGTTGTCCGACCAACCTTCTCTGTCTTTCTCACTCTCAATCTTGTTTCCCTCTGAGGTGTGAAGGTGATTTGTTGACATTTTGATCTAAGGAATATTGACCAGAGGCCAACGTGGCTGATTGATGGTGAGTGTTTGGAGTCGATAACGCGCATATTCGTCAGAACTCATCACTTTTACTATCTGCACTCACATTTGCTCCTGTATGCAAAACAATACAAGTGTATATCGGTAATAATAATGAAGAAGAGCAAGAAAAGAAGAATGAAGTTTGGCTCTATGAATGGATTTCTGAAAATTTAAACTGAAAATCTCACATTATAATAGCTTTTTACGCTGACTGATAAATGTGTTACAGGTTAAAACAAACCCAAACTATTAATGATGAAGTTTAAATGTGCCTTCACAAACAACAAATATTGTTTGAAGCATTGTTTCTAGTAATGGTGTGAACACGTGATTAGAATAAAAACAATATTTAAATTTGTGTAAGATTCATAAACTAGTAATATGTGGGGTGCCTTTTGTCCACCCACAATGTCTTAGAAACAAAATGCAATTTCCTTTGGCTTACACTTTGGAAGCCATTTGAGCTTTTGACTCTCCACAGGGGAAAAACTCCTTCCCAGCATGATGGTATAATTTTAAGCACGTTAAACAGGACACATTATCCTTACTGAGATTCTTAGGATTTAGGAGCTGCATGAAAGCATCATTTTTATCAGTTTTAAGCAGAGCTTTTGACCCTAGTCCATTGTCTTGGAGGCATTTCTCACAGAGACCAGTATGGCGCCGTCATCTGAAGTGTGCCAAGGATGGCAAATGACCCTTGTCCAAATACATAGGACACAGGTATGACACGCACCATCAGGATAATGTCATTTTCACAGACAAAAACACATTGGGATGAATAATGTTTAACGTTTTATCCTTTAGGAGGAAAACAAAGGTTAAAACCTGAAAGTAGAAAAGTAGTTGAAAGGCAATGAAAAGGTAAAGTGCAGGAACACAACACACTGCAGGATGCACAGAGTGTTTAAGTTGAAGGATGACAACAAAGACATTGTGATAGTGTAGTAAATAAAATAAATGTGATGCAATTCGACCAAATCCTGTGATATCTACTCACACTGTGGGTGCTGGCTGCTTTCTGTGCAGCCTATACGTGTATGTGATGGCATGTCTGTAGTATACTGCAGTATTCTTTAATACACGCATAGTACTGTGCCAAAGTTGAAGTCATTCCTAATTACTTTCTATTTTGCTTTCATTGAACCTAGCATGAAAATTGAACCTGAGCCGGAAAAGGGTAGAGTGCCCTCTCCGGGTCAGGGAGGAGGTCCACGTGGAGGAGTTTAAGTATCTTGGGATCTTGTTCACGAATGAGTGGAAAATGGAGCGAGAGATCGATAGGCGGATAGGTGCAGCATCAGCAGTGAAGCAGGCTCTGTACCGGTCTGTCTTGGTGAAGAGAGAGTTGAGCCAAAAGGCGAAGCTCTCAATTTACCGGTCAATCTACGTTCCTACCCTCATCTATGGTCATGAGCTGTGGGTTGTGACCAAAAGAACGAGATCACAGATACAAGCAGCCAAAATTAGTTTTCTCCGCAGAGCGTCTGGGCTCTCCCTTAGAGATAGGGTGAGAAGCTCGGTCATCCGGGAAGGACTCAAAAGTAGAGCCGCTGCTTCTTCACATCAAGAGGAGCCAGTTGAGGTGGCTTGGGCATCTGGTTAGGATGCCTCCTGGACGCCTCCGTGGTGAGGTGTTTCAGGCACGTCCCACCGGGAGGAGACCCAGAGGAAGACCCATGACAAGCTGGAGGGACTAAGTTTCTTAGCTGGCCTGGGAACACCTTAGGATTCCCCTGGAGGAGCTGACTCAAGTGGCTGGGGAGAGGGAGGGCCTCCTTACTTAGGCTACTACACCCGCGACCCAACCCCGGATAAGCGAGAGTGAATGGATGGATGAACCTGGCATTGTTGTAATTTTTTAACTTATTTAATGAATAATTCTTCAAGCCTTCTACGTTGGCAAAAGCTTAGAGGTTAGCACTGTTGCCTCACAGCAAGAAGGTCCTGGGTTCCATCCCCGGTTTGGACCTGGGTTTTTTCTGTATGGGGTGTGCATGTTCTCCTCGTGTTCGAGCAGGTTTTCTCCAGACACTAAGGTAAAAGAGGTAAGTTAAGAAAAATATAAAATAAAAAAATTATATATATATATATATATTTTTTATGTACTGTATATATATTTTTACATTAGCTGCAGTTGTTATTTATTTATTTATTTATTTAAGCCTCTTAACAATGACCTATAAATCATTCAGGTATAAAAAGTTTCAAACACACAAAAATGAACTACTGTTCACACGTAACAAATTTCAAATTGTTGTCATAGTCCCTTCGTTACCAGCAGCTTGCCACAAAGACACTTCTTTTCCTATTTCTTTCATTGAATCAATAAAATATTAAAGTTACAACAATATGTCAGACAGCATATGGTAGTTTATTGTCGATAAGTAAAATAATGGGCATACAGTTGATGATCAACTGAAAAATATCTTTTAGATCCTGTGTCCTGTGTTGTTGTGTTTTTCCGTTTTTCCTCATTTCTTAAGGGTCTGGCTTACTCCATCCGTTTCCGAACTGTTGATGCAAAGTCGCATGGTTGCAGGAGGTTTGTTTTTGCACACACCTTTCAGTCCACGAGACACACGGAGCAGTGCTCCTGGGATAACCCCTCCCGTTGCAGTATACAGTATATTTCATCTAATGAATAAACAATATGTTTCTTACCCTGTCCTCCAGTCGGGCCACTTGATCTCGGTAGAAAGCATCCTGTTTCTTCAGATCTGCTTCCCTGGCTTCCAGTTGCTTGGCCTAAACATGTGCACAGCAGACACACACGTACACATGGGAGAGAAAATTCTATCTTTACCAAAATGATTAGAGTAACACTGATAAAAAATAAATATACGCAACAAGGACTGTTGCATACATGCGCATATATCAAAGAGAAGGAGCCTGATCATGCCTTGACAGGCTCTCTATGTTGTCTGTTAGCTCCTCAGACAACTTCTACTATCAGGCCAAGAAGATAACATCACTTCTTGTTGCAAACAAGCTTTGTGTTCTGCCATATATATTTATCCAGCCTACCTATCTTCACTGTCCTCCCCTCTACTGTGACCTTCACTAAACATATGGCTGACTTTTTAGGTGATAAACAGGTTGGATAGCACTTGATAGTGTTTTTCTTCAGTCAGGGGTGCACTATCAAGGTGTGACTGAGGGGCAAATGCTAACCAAAACACTATAATAT
>JARVGV010000694.1:11955293-11966691 GCA_031762435.1 Hypsolebias longignatus
CCCCCCCGCCCCCCAGACATATAAGAAACTGGAAGTGAACTTGAAGGAACAGACTGACAACGAAAAGGACTACTGTAATAAATGAACGGAGGTGTCAAAAACATTGAGCATGGGCCAAGTCTATCCTCATGCACTTAAAAAGAAACAAACAAACAAAAAAACTCAGAAGAATTTGTTTGAAATATGAGAAAATTAACCAGTTAACTTGGAAGTTTACTGTTGTAAAGCAGTTTTTAACACTTTTTAACTCATTAACTAAACTAATTGCGAGTCTCGACATACACAAACATTTTAGACCACTTCAAGTAAAATTGTTGAACATGAACTGTCATTTTTTTTTCTGTGCAGCAACCCCTGACTCACACTGAAAAATTATTGTTGCAAATCCTCAAGCAGGAGGTTGCGGAGCATTAAGTGTAAAATCAATAGACTGAGGAACAGCTTCTACCCTGAAGCTGTTAGACTCATATATCCCTAACCAGGAAAATCCTTGTAAGGAGAAAGAAAATTCACAGTAATGACATTTTAATTGGTGATATGTGACCTATCTGTGCTGCTGATTATCCATGCTGCTGATCTCTTGCCTCCAAGCAGCTGTATTCATACCCATCTGTTCACTACAGACTCATGTTCAGGCTGCTGTTTAATATAACATATTATTTTACATTATTAGTGTTTAGCATAGATCCTCGTATACAGTTTATTTTTATACTTAATATTTTTGCTATTTTTGGGTGTAACTGGGAACTTAAGTAAACAATTCCGTTCCACCTTCATGTACCACATGTGATGAAAATGATAATAAATACCACTGAACCTTTAAAAGTACCCCACTAAAAATGCAAACTGTTACAAGAGCACCATCCCTCTGGAGTCACCACAAAACTGTTCTTATGTGAAGCCCAGGAAGCCACATAACTTCTACATTCCATCCATTTCTTCTTGTCTTTTAATAAGTACAGTAGCATAATGGCTGAGGGTGACACGCGGTTGAAAGTGAGACCACGGTGGTCAGATTAAACTAATCATTTAGGCCCGGTGATCGCCTCTGTGAATATCAATTAGCCAGCCGCTGAATAATTAAGGGACAACTCTGTTTTTTAATTAGCTGACTGCCGCAGTCTGAGCTGGGTGCAGGGACGGAAAAGAGGAGGAGGAGGAGAAGCAGGGAGGAGCTGAGGAGAGAGAGGATGGAAGGGGGATGAGAACAGGTGGATTCTGCTGCATCAGCCCTCCTCCCCTTAACTCGCACCCACCGGCTGTTCTCTCACTGAATTGCTCCCATATAGACTATTTTCGTTCTCACACCTGCTTTTCCATCTAAAATGTTCTGACATCTGCTTTTTTTTTATTTCATTTAAACCATTCCAAGGGACTGAAATAAAAATAACTCCTATGTGTCAGCAGTATTAGACTATGTACATGCAGTGTATGTATGCCACAGCTTGTGTGGCTACCTATGACTCTCTCTGCTAGAATAAAAAAAAAATTTATATGAAATATGATGCAAATACTAGCCTTATATGTGCACAGTTTTCACTGATGTTTTAACAAGATTACAGTAAAAACTCAATGCACCAAAGATAAAAAAGGTAATTTCTCAAAGCAGCTAATTTGATGTAGATGAGATTCAAACTGAATTTCTTTGCATACCTAGCTACAACTTTGAGAAGTTGAAAAGCTCAGACTTACAAGACTGTGTTCTTATTTTATTTTAAAAAATGTATCATTCAAGTTAAATACAACTTTGAATTACTCACTAGAAAAACTCATATCAGTTGCACATACCAAGTTTTTTTTCATTTCACATCTCAATGATAAGAATGCTCCAATGTAATAAATTGAGAAGCCCAACTGGTTCACTGTGGCTTCTAGAGGCTTATAAATCATGATAGGTGAAAATAATCCTGCAAGATGTTGAGATCAACAGAGCACAAATCAAATCTCATCCTATTAACCATCTGCCCCTCATCCATAACCTTGGTCTCTTTTGTCTCCCCTGTTCTGCAACCATCATCCCAGCCTGATTCACCCGTCATGAGTGGCATTATAATCAATGCTCCCTCACACTATCTAAGTGAGCGCTGCAGCATGGTGGGTCAGAGCTGCTCACCAGGGTCCATCTATCACATTCGTGTGTGACAGGAGTCTATGACAAACTAATACTGAAGCTGTGAGATTCCAAGTCCTGCAAAATCCCACTGGCAGGGAGGAGGTCATGGGGCAGCACAATGCAACCGTGCTCTGGTGTTCATTAGCACGGAGGAAGTGTAGGTGGTATGGAGAAGGTTAGAGATGGATGGAGGGAGGGATGGAAAGGTTCATAGGGTAGAGAGGATGAAACAAAGTGTAAAGGAATAATTCAATGTGGGAAAGATATGTGGATGGCAAGAGAGCTGGAAGCAGAGAGGCTTCTTCTTATAGATGTTATCAGTAGAACTTACACTAAAAATAGGAATAAAGTTTCATTAAAAACAGATTAATCCTTTGAGCATTGACAAAATAATTTAAAGTTCACATGCTGAAAGCTAATTCAGACACATCTCTGTTTCAAAACTTGGCTCATCCTCAAACAGCCTGAAAAAGCATAGAAGCTCTATCTTCTCAAGCTATCACCATCTAATCAATTCAAAATGATGGCGTAAAATGATTATTGCCTCACCTTACTAGGCAGTAATCATTTAATCCTCAACATCTCTAAAGCATAAGTCTTGATAGCAGAGGCTGTAAAACTCCATTGGAGGCCATTCACTTTGAGTTCTTAATAAGCATCGTGGGGATTTACTGAGTACCAGCAACACTTTAAATTCATGGCTAGCTATTATTGAGTGATGTGACTATGTCAGTTATGGTGCGGTCAGTTACTAGTATTAACTCTGATATCATCAAAGGACAGACATTCACATAGAGTTCAGACGCTATATGGCAGTACAACAAACTGTGCTTTAAGCTCCTTGAGGCACAGTCAAGTACCATAAATTCAAACTTTTTATACCCGATAACCAGATCTGTGTTTTTATACCCAATACATAATATTATAAATTAATTATGTTGAATTGTTCCTTAGCTTATGAGATGAAGCATGTACAGCAACAACAACAAAAAATACATCTGCCTTAAACCTAAACTGACTTCATTTGGAATATCAAGGACTGTATACTGGGTACATGTAACTGTATCCTGTTTTACAGCACGTTTCTTGGAATGCATTCCAATGAGCCACAGATTAGATTTTTAGCACAATAATATCTTTAAAGTCCATGTAAATAACTATCTGCAACAAAAGCGATGTGGCAGAAAAGTTTACAATAAAGTATTTATTTGAACCATTGTGAAATTTGAGGTTTGACTTGTTTTAGATGGATGAAATATACTTTGGTCTGACTCGTCATAAGAAATTCTCCCTAATTCTCCAAAATGCAGTCCTTGCCTACTTTCAGCCACAGGTAAATTACTTTGTTCTTGTGGTAGCCAATAGTAGTTTAACAAATCAAAACACAGGTTGCTAATGGAAAAAAATTACCTTCCCTGGGGATCTTTTAACACACTGAATGATGACACAATGACCAGATGGGTCAAAGGGCAGACCTGGAAAGGACAAGGACCAAAGGCCAAGAAATGTGGGCGATGAAAGTGGGTGTCTCAATGTTTGTGCATGTGTTGTATCTGCTGACTGTTTAAGAGTAAATTAAGACAAAATGTATTTAGGGTCAGCGGTTCAATGATGGTTGCTGACTCAAGAGTTTGATCTCAGCCAGCTGGCTTTAAAAAGGCAGAGGCAGGGGTGGCAACCCCGTCGTGTGTACATTTATTTAGGAAATATTTTTAAAGAAGTATAGTTTTAAGCAAATGCATGCACAAGATAACTAGGACATGTCTTGATTGGTACAAAAAGAAAACGTAAACATTCTGAAAAATAAATTGAAGTAGTGAAACAATTTAGTTTGATAGATACATGAACAATTACTTTCCTTTCTCCTTCCAGACATCTAAAGCCCCTCAGCCTTTGTTGGAGACGTCACTGCTACCACTTCAATGCCAGATCCTCCAAAGAGGGACGGCAGCAACATCTGCTAGCTCAAAGATTGATTAATTGGTTGATCGGGCGCCCGTGGTGAAAACTGATTGATTAATCATTCTCAGGTTGGAGTTGCTTTTATTCGGGGCCCTGGGTAGAAAACCTCTGGAGGTCCTGAGTCATCTGTCATGTCTAACACACAGCACAAGACGCAGAAGTGATGATGCTCTGTGGGTTTATTACCAAGACACTGGGACATAAAACAGAAGAGGTCTTGGATTTTAAATCAAAACACATGAAAAAGCCCTTTCAATTTGTTTTAATAGATGCAGATTTTTATTTTATTTTGTCTTAATTATTTACCACATTTCTTGGTCAGGGGGAGCAGTGTAAGTAAAGGTTGAAGACAAATCTGTAGGAAAGTGTGGAACTAGACTCAGTAAGTTAATGACAGAAAAAAAATACCTTATTTGATGGCAGAGGGCACACCGAATGACCTAATAGTGGAAAGAGCCAAATAAGCTTTGGACAATACAGTAGATGTTCCTCAGGTACTGAGATAATGAAAGTGAGAGTTGGTTAGGGAGAGACATGAAGTGTAATAACCTATGGCCAAAAAAGTGAAAGAAAAGACATGCAGAGAACAGGAGAGACAGACTCTAGATATGTTACTGACATTGGACCTCATGGACAACCCAGGTGGATGTGTCTGGTTTATCATTGTGAATGTGCCAGCAGATTGTGAATGGTGACCTGAATCAGTAATGTTTGAGACAAGGGCATGCATAAATAAGTAGCTGAAGGTTTGTATGATTATGACAGAACATACTACACATTATGTGTGGCCATTCTGGGTGTTATATATTCATTTTCCCCAACAGCAGGTGGTCTTGACAAGTATAGAGAAGCCTCAGTTTCTGTCTGTCCAGCCCATGTCAGCAAAAATACAGTCCCCTCTAATCCATCAACCACTTTTTACAAAACATTACAGTTTTGTAAACAATGTTATTCTGCTAAGTATTCACACAGTAAATATGTAAAAATAAAACTAGAGCTGATCAATAAACTAATCCTCATATTTTGTGGTTGTATCTTGATATATAGCCCATAAGTCCCAAACAAAATCATTCTCAATTGTCTTTTTTTTTTTTTTTTTTTAAACCAAAGCAAATGTGACAACTTTGATTAACTTTTCAAAATGTGCATGAGTAAATTGACAAAACAACTATGAATATTTGAACATTTGCACACACCACCTTATGATGTCAAGGCACAAGCCCTTGTCAGAAAAACGGCCGTCCTGGCTTCAGTATCTTTCCGTCAACTAAAGCACTGCGAACCCCCAGCCCTGCTGCTGGAAGCTTGTAAAACCAATTACCTGACTGGTGGAGTGCCAGGTGCAGATTGCCAGACACAGGCCCAGCCAATTAGACCCTAACCTCACATCGAACCCCAACACTGGCATGGTGTGTAGCCATCACAATCTAGGCAAAGGTGATGCCAACTGGGTTAAAGATAGTTGAGTGGACAGGTAGTATTTAATGTATTCTATTTTATTTTGTTGTCCATTTAAAGAAAGACTGGAAGAAAAGAACAAGAAACTAATACAAACCTTCCTCCAATTCAAAATAAACCATCAGAAG
Source organism: Hypsolebias longignatus (assembly GCA_031762435.1). Classification (NCBI taxonomy): domain Eukaryota; kingdom Metazoa; phylum Chordata; class Actinopteri; order Cyprinodontiformes; family Rivulidae; genus Hypsolebias; species Hypsolebias longignatus. The sequence continues at coordinate 11,960,955 of JARVGV010000694.1, forward strand.
GTGGTACCTGCTTATGTAAGCTTATTTTACACTATTCACAAGCATTAAATAATAAAAGAAACACAATTTAAACAAGCAAAAACTATACCTCACTGTCTGAAAAAATATATATTTAAAACAACAGGAATATTTCATTATTATTATTTATAAAATAAACTATGTTCAAGTTTGAAGCTTTTACTAAGTTTGAAGCTTCTATCATGGATTTTATTAATTGTAAATACGCTTAAAACTGAAACCAGATCTGGGTTACAGGGATGCAGTTAAAAGTTTGTTTTTTTTTAAATAACTGATTTGATAATATTAGCAAAATGTGGTTAATTGTTACTATGCTAAAACTATAGAAAAGCATTAAAGAACCAAAATAGTATCTTATACTGTTATATTATCTTATAAGTTGTTCAGAATTATTGACGTCTGAAATGCTTAAACTATGCTGTACATACCACATTGATGACTTGTTGGCTTATTTATCAAACAAACTACTGTAGATACTCGTTTTCTTTATCCTGGAGGACATTGCCTCCATTTTTTGTACGTTGTTTTAAAACAAAAGCCTTTTATGCATTCAAATTTTATACACTATTATGAAGTGACTAAATCTGTTGAGAGAGACTTTTTTCTTGACTTTATGTCAAATACCACCAACAGGCACCAATTTTTAACTCAGCAAGTAATTTTTAACTCAGCAAGTCTCCTTTAATACCTGGTACATTAAATTGTCAACCTGTTATCAGACAGAGCCAGTCGTCTGTATCTAAAATGCAATTGAAGTACACAATATTAAAAAAATAATAATAATAAATTAAAAAAAGCAGGATATTTGCTAGATATTCCAGTTCTGTGAGGGGTGCAATTGAGAAGACTACCAAGGTGAACAGAGCAGGTGGGGGGGCTTGTTGCATTAAAATGTTAAGCTTCACCAGAAGTGATTTTGAAGGAAACAAAGCATCAAATAGAAAACATTTTAAGAAAAGTGTTTACTAACTTTTTTTAAGCTCTGACAGGTTGAACAAGACGGAAGCAAACACACATTCTTGGTATGTTCCATTACCCCTTACTGTGAAAGCTGAAATTGTTAAAGAAAAATAGAGCAAAAAAAAAAAAAAACGTAAACAACTGAAAGGTTGGGACTCAAACCTGCTGCAACAAGGATTTTCAATGTATTTTAATAGGGTTTCATAAGTTAAAAAAATAGTTAATTTATAATACAGTAGTCCTTCAATACTTCGCGGTTCATTTATCATGGACTCGCTCTATCGCGGTTTTTCAAAATAAAATTGGACATGACACACAATTGACTGATTGATGGATGAGCTGCACGATGGGCATGAAATTTTATTTAAAATTATTTTAAATTATTTAGCGCCTGCTGCACATTTGTGCAGCCCAGCGCTGCAGAAAAAGCATCCTCCTGCGCCTCTGTGCAGCCCTTACTGCAGGATAAACTTCCTGCTGCAGCTGATCAGCTGTTCACCGTGCAGCAGAGAAGTGGGTGTGGCCAAGAGCACATGCAGGTGGAAAAGAGCAGAGGAGGCAGAGAACTGAAATTATGACATTATGTGCTCTTTAAGAGCGTTTAGAGCAGGGGTGTCAAACGCACTTACAAAAGAGGGCCAAAACTAAACCCTTTGTCAAACTAAGGGCCAATTTCAGGGCCACATTTGAGTAAGACAAGTATGGTTTAGAGTTTAGAAACATTCTTTAGAATATTGCAAGATGATGGGAAATGTTTAAAACACCTTAATATATATATTTATATAAATATAATAAAATAAACTACTACCGGTACTTACTTCTTGTACTACTATTCCTGTTTTATGGTTTTTCCACTAATCGTGGGTCTTCAGGGTATGGATCCTCTGCAATAAACGAGGGACTGCTGTAATATATTTGTAGATATTTGCAAAACTAAAATAAGAAATAGGAAAGAGAGTTCAGATTAAAAAGTTTTTGCATCTGAACCCAAGTCCTAAAATCATCTCATTCATCAATCATTTACTTTGAGTTCACTTGTCCCAACCTCAATCTAAGGCATGATCAAGCCTAATAGTCAGTCATATGTTCTTTTATTAAAACTATTTTTTACTCGTTGTCAAAACTTGAACGGCAAGTTTGTTTAGATGGTCAAGATTTGAAAGCTAAATACAGTGATAATAATAAAAAATACAGTGATAATAATAATATAAAGGTTTTATTTAATCGCTTTGAGCAGCTGATATTTGCACACGTTGCTGAGGAGCAAAACAGAATGTGTGAATTATTATGTCTTATTGTTTAAAGGTAAAACTTCAAAAACACATTTAAAGGAAAATTGAAATGAGCACAAACTATAAACACAGTTAAACTACTTTTGTTTGTATGAGTTTTAAGAGACTATCTCGTTGCAGAATCTGACACTAATATTAAACTGCATCGTGCACAAGTGTTGAAAATAGTTTTACCTAAACTCTTACTACTCTAAGATGATTTACTGCACAAATTAACAGCCAATTGATATAACTGAAAGAAGAGTAAGTAAAAGAAAACATTCTGTATGATCCTGAAAAACTGAATATCCTGTACTATTAAATTTGTCAGAGCAACCCTCAATGAAAATGTCAAAGAGCCAAGTAAAACACGGCAAAGTAAATGTAAGATTTAAGTGTTTGGGACCAGTTACTACTAGTAGACAAGCCATTACTCCACCCAAGCCACTATTTGGAGCAAGCAAAGATTGATGACTCTGGGTTTGATTGAAAAGTCTGCCTGAGGGCTGGAGCTTGTGTCTAGGTGAGAAGCTATGGCGAGTGATTGATTGAACATGGGACCAGCGTGGCTCTGTGGGGAGCAGAATTGTTGAGAATAAAAAGAGGGTATGGTGGAGGTCTATGATTTCATTAAAATACAGATATGTGCACTGACAGACGGACATAGACTGAGGATAAGGCAGGTTTGAAACGTGCACGTGGTGGAGTGTGCATAAATATTTCAGACGCACGAACTGACAGCACCTAAAGACAAGCCTACATTTACTATTTATTCATAGACTTGTTTCTTGACTGCATTTCACTGTTAACATGTCTATTTAATTGTTCATTTGTTTCTTATGTAATCACACACTGACTGCCTCATTTTTAAACTGGTTAGATAAATTACTTACTCTTCTTCTACACCTGGTTGTCACCAATTTTACAAATAAATGCAAATGTAGGAAGTAAATACTGTACAGTCATCACGTTGCTATCTAAGCAGATGACAAAATAATTTCCGGTAAGTAAAATGTGACTGAATTTCACAGTCAACTGCAAAACTCTGCTGAACATTTGTCTTGATGCACGCTCAATAATCCAGGTAGATAAATCTAAGAAGGTTGCGTCAGGCCCTCTTCTTCTTCAGAACTTCTTCAGTCTGACTGAAGAAGTCTTTTGGATATAAGACCAAACATTGCAACAAAGAAGAATCCATCCAGAGGACCTGACTCAACCTAGTTAGATCTTCTCAACAAAACTAAACAAATGTAGCTTTAAGGCTAATTTTCAGGTCTATAATTTAAAAATAATTATTATTATTGTACTGTATTTATATTAATGAAGGTAAAAGTATTATGTAATATTAGCCAAAACATAAACTCAGTTATGCTTCTGACATAAAACCTCATGTTTACGCTTTCGTTCTTATTTTCGTTATTTTGGTTCCCCTTGAGCGACATTACATGTGTGACCATTGGTGCTGAACATGTTCCCTTCAGACAACAGAACCTTGGAAACCCAACATTACTGGCGATGACAACAAACACCCCTGCCTGCAATAGTGTGAAGTTTCAATTACCGGTAGACTTGCTGGCTGGCTGCTGCCAGTCAGCCTGACAGGAAAGGGAATGGCTGTGAGAAAAGCACTCCCACTGGGGTGGTATAAACCATGAAGCACCCTAGATATACTTGGCATTTATCATAAAACATTTATGTATTCATTATATAATCAAGACATTGTTTTAAATAAACATACAGCAGAACAATCAGTTTATGGAATAAATGTAAGAAGCAAACAATAGTAACAAGTATTGTAAAACAAGTGACTTCTTGAATTAAAGAAAATAATCCAACATTGTTCAGTCAGGTCATCTGGACATTTATTTATTTATCTATTTTTTGTTGTTGTTGACACATTTCATCCTTTATCCAAAGGATTTCATCAGAAACCATCTTATCACCAGCAAAGTGGTTGGTCCACTATATGAGTGTGCTGCTGCTTGTGGGACTGAGTTTGTTTGTGGCTCCTCGGACTGAGGAAGTCCTTTGGATGAAGGATAAAACGTGTCACCAAAAAAAAAAAAAAGAAGACCAGATGACCTGACTGAAAAATGATGGATTATTTTTACATGGATTATTGATCATGAACTTTGATGTTTTGAACCACTTTGGCTATGGCTGCCTCAGAGGAGTTGACGGGGGAGAGGGTGGGTCCCAGGAACCATCTTATCACGTGCAAACTGTATGTATAGGGGTATGTATGGGAGTGTGCTACGTCCAGATGACCTGACTGAACGATGGAGGTTTTTTTACCTGGACTATTGAGCATGAACTTCGGTGTAAAGAAAATAACTTTTACTATAAAAGTTATTTTAGCTTTTCTGAATCAAAAAAAGGTTCATTTGTTGTGACCCTTCACAACTTCCTAAATTTGTTTTTCTTGACTAATTAATAATTTGACACTTTAATGATATGGCAATTGTTGAATATGCAATACACTTACGTTAACATTTATACTAAAATACCCAGAAACTAAATCAATAAAACTAAATGATGGCCAATCTTGGTCTAAGCCAAATGACTTGAGGCACATTTCTTCAATGCATGTCGCAGCTGTGATTGTGAATTTATGGCCATTATAGGTGAGCGTGGGGAGTCATAACTGCTCATAACCTGGCCCTCATTGTGAGCCAAGAAGAAGGGGGTCCCACCACTCACCGTGACCTGTATCCTAATGAGGGGGACAAATCAATGCCACGCAGGAAGAAGAACACGAGCACAGCTGCCACAGGGAGAGGAGTTATTTTTCAGTCACAATAAACATGTGCACAAAGTTCAATTCAACTTTTAGGATCAATATTATAATTTTAGATTTGATCGTTTATTTTAAAACGCAACGCATTTTTTTCGATGGGTGTTTGAAGAAGCTGGTTATAATGTGCTTTAAGTCACTTGTGTTCACTTTTTTTCCTGCTTCTACGGTCTGTCATAATAAAATCTACAAAGAAAACACAACTGCACTCCACAACTCTCTGCATGGACAGATGAAAAGCTTAATTCATACGCCATTCTTCTAACTTTGTTCCACAACGAGAAGAATAGGTGGAAAAATGAACAAGCAAATAAAGAAAAACCAAACTGTTCGACAACTTTCACCTGTTTTTATCACGTTCTGGGAGCAGGAAAGAACTAAACTAATAATCTCAGTCAAGCCTATGCTGTAATTGGATTAAAATATGTGTTTTGGCTTAAATACTAAATTCACACCAGGGAACAAAAACATGCTAAATTGATTATGCTGAACAGGCTTTTCTAATTCCAACACTATACTGTATCTAAATGTTTTGAAGGTTCAATGCAAGCATGGAAATTGGAGTAAATGTGTGTAAATGAATGTTTGCATATAAATGGAAGTACAGTGAAATACAAGCTAAATGTTGCTTGAAAAAAAAAAAAAAAAAAGGCACAAAAAATTAAGATTATTAAAAAAGACTAATCAATTGATT
>JARVGV010000694.1:12008554-12024504 GCA_031762435.1 Hypsolebias longignatus
AGTATAAGTGTCGGCTCGTGTGTTGTCCGGTTTACGTTCAAATCGGTTTACGTGCAGCCCGTTGGAACGGAACTCGACCGTAAACCGAGGACTACCTATATTTTACTTTTTTGCTTCGGCTTTTACTTCCTTCCTTCCTTCACCACAGATGACGGACTGTGGCGGGAGATGCGGGGACACGCGCATGATCAACTGACATCTATCCATCCATTTAATTTACCCACTTCTTCCTTTTGGGGTAGTGGGAGTGACTGGTGCCCATGTGCACGGTGACAGCAGTCCATCTGAGCCTAATGCACCACTTGACGGTTGGACCTGCCCCCTCTTCAACAAGTAGATTAACACAATTTTATATTGTGCATTCTTTAGTTTTCTTTGTACTAATTAAAAAAACACATCAAAGCCTAAGACCATCAGGGACAGCACATTAAACACATTATATGGACCAGCCCGGTCGTGACAATGCAGTGCGTTAACATCATGTCCAGAAGATGTCTGTAACTTTCAGCTAAATCTCAGGCTTTGGTTATTCTCCATGTAATGTGCCACATAACAAGCAGATGTTGGGAGAGATTACACTGGTCCTGAGGTAAAACTAATCCCGTACGAATAGGGTTATAGACTTTATACAGGACACTGATGAGACATGATGACAAACACCTGAGGTGATTAGAAACAGACAGGTTTGATAGGAGCAGAACACAAGAAAGAGAATCACAGGGGAATGCAGAAAAACACTGGAAACACAGAAACCCAACATAATTCCCCCTCAAGGGATGGCACCCGACATCCCCAAAGAAACACCACACACAACTTGGATGGGAGAAGGGAGAAAAACAGGACATAGGGCACTAAAAGAAATAGAAAGACCAGAAAATATAAAAATAAACTGGTTTGTAGGGACCTGGGTAATTAAAAATACAGAATTTAAACAAACAAACAAACTAAAAAAACACTACCCACAGAGTTAAGGTAGATGGCCAGGAGACCATCCAGCATGGGACAGGCATTCATTCAACCTTTATTTAGGCAGGTTAAGTGGAAAGCCAGGAAACTGTCCAGAGTGGGGTAAGCTTTCAGGTGGATGGTCAAGGAAACATCTTGAATGAGGCAAGATTTCTGGTGGGTGACCAGGGGACTGCCAATTTTTGGGCCAGGGTGGCGTCCACCTGGACCTTCGATTCACATTGAACAGAGGTGAAAAGACCACTGGGAAGGCAGTTGTGGGAGGTGGAAAGGCCACAGGGGAGACTGCAGATGTAGGCAAAGAGACCACTGGAGAGACTGCGGCTGCAGGCAAACCAGCAATGAGAGCTGCAGGTGGCTGTGAATTCATCGAGGGGGCTGCATCAGGCGAGGAGACCAGCAGATTTGCAGCAAGCTGTGAGACCAGTGAGCTTATAGCAGGTGGTAAGACCAGCGAGTCTTCATCAGGTAGTGAGACTGGAGAATCTGCAGCAGGTAGTGAGACCAGTGATTCTGCAGCAGTCAGTAAGACTGGTGAGTCTGCAGCAGGTGGTGAGACCAGGGAGGCTCCAGCTGGCATAGAAACCAGCGAGGCTGCAGCTAGCGTAGAGACAGAACAGAGATCTTTATCTACAACACCCACAGAGAGGCACGGAGGAAATTGTCATCCCCGACATCCACAGAGAAGCATGGAGGAACAGGGTCATCGTCCTCAATGACCACAGAGACACAGGAGAGTAGGTCATTTTCCCCAATACCCACAGAGACAGGAGTGTAGATCCTCATCCCCGATGCCCACAGAGATACAGGATTGTGTGTCATTGTCCCCGATGCCCAGGAAGACACAGGGGTGTGGGTCATCATCCCCGATGTCCACAGATATACAGGAATGTGAAGTGTCATGGCCAAAACACATGAAGACACAGGAAGGCGGGTTCAGCTGCTTCTCTGGATGATCGAGACTTGGCTGCTTCTCCAGCTGATCAGGACTTGGCTGCTTCTTTGACTGATCAGGACTCGGCTGCTTCTTCTACTGCTCAGGAATCTGCTCTCCCAATGAGCGAGAGCTTGGCTACACCCCCCTACCCTGCGAAAATTTCCACCACTCCCTGGCTGCATCTCGGAAGACTCAGGTGGAGAGAAGGGCTGGAACTTGGCAGATCCAATTTGGTTCAGCCATTGGCCCCTCTTGCGGTGGCGGTATGAGCTAGAGTCAGGGTCACACCAGAGCTCATCCTCTGGCTCTGGATCCTCCTCTGGTGACCAATCGTGGAACTCAGGAGGCGAGCAGGGTGGCTGACAATATCAAAATGGTGGAGAGGAGTGAGGTGGTAGAATGGAACAAGCTAGCTTGAAAGCCAGGCGAGTTCTCCTGAACTGAACCTTCCTCATCCCTTCTTCCTCCAACAAGTTGAGTGAGGGCAGGCTCTCCACCTACTGGCTGAGGCTTCTTCATCTCTGGGCAGGTCTGGATTCTTCAAACCTGAAACTATCCCATCAGATAACAGACTTTACCTCCTCTATCCCTTCTTTCCTTGTCTGTTTTGTGAGCCAGGAACTTAAAAATCGAAATCCTCCTCCTCCTGTGTTTATGTTAATTTTATTTGTTCATTTTTTAAAGAAACACAATACCAAGCAATCCCATAAATGATAACATACAAAATATAAAAAAATGAAAGGTAGCAGAAAGAAGAAAAAAAATCTTATTATATCTGCCCTTTTTCCAAACAATCAGTTCAAACAATAATAATCTTGCAGTAACAGAACAAAATGAATAACTTTTTCTATAACTTTTTCTAATTTTCTAACTAATACAATACTAATAACTAACTAATTTCTTTATATTTCTTCATACAGTCTTTCTTGCACACACACAAGTTATCACCAATAAAAACTGCTGATCCAGACTGATACAAAAGACTAAACTCATCTTATGTGAAATCCATCGCATAGACACAAATCATGCACACTGGCAAACACCCACTTTTCCTCCCTTGCTGTAGATGTCACAACATCTTCAACTATAATCATAATATACATCTTCCTTGCTTACATTATAATCATCCTGCCCCTTACGTGTACCCATTAGTCATCCAGTGTCTCCACATTCGCAGCAGGGGCGCTGCATTTATTATGCTCAGACTGGTAACCAGAACTTTAACAGAGGCTGATAAAACAAACCTTAACTGTGTTCAGAAATGTATGAATTCTCTCTTGGTTGTAGGGCGTAGAGTCAGCGCTACTTTTCTTGCAGGCAGAGCACAGAACACAAACAAGAAGATAATGAAAAAAGTTAATCCAGCAATAACTTGGCATTCCCTCGATGTTTCAGAGTTTTTATATAAAGCCCGATACTTTTTCCACCACCCACTCTTGGCATTCAAAGTGAGCAACTCACCAGTTTTAGTTCTGTGGATTGCAGATGGCTATACATACCTCTTAGATTTTGGCAAAGTTTTCTTCAAGCAGTAAACATTTTTGAGCCATATTTTGTCTATTATTTATTACTGATATTCATAGTGATTTCATTGTTTATGTATTTTCCTTCCACATATGTACCTTTAACAAGTTATATGTTCCATCACGACTGAACCATACTCATTATTTTTTTTACTCCAGCTCATTAGCATGTATGCACATGTTATGACATCTAATGTTAAGTTTTTGTTCGGTTCTCCCCTGTTTTCATACTTAAAGTAAAGGCTCACCCACAGTTTTCCTATATCACACAGAAAACTCTGGCAATTAGCCACCTCCAGGCAGTGAGTGCCTGTACACCATAGTGTTAACAACTGTGGTCACGACACAGCGACCAGCTTCCATCAGAGCCCTGGCTTTCCATTTTGTTTAATAGCATTAGAGCACCTCATTTGTAGATAGTAATTGTCATAATTATTACACAAACTGCAGTTGGAATGGGTGAAAAGAGGAAATGCACCCAAAGTCCATTAACTTGCCATAAACATTAACTCTCCTAACTCGCTTTGATGGGGAATTGGGAGGCCCCATCTAATGGAAATTAGAGCATCACTCGATACTGCCATTCTCAATTTAGCTGCTAATTTGGCTAAGTCAGCTGCCGAGAGCTTGGGGGTGCAGGTGTGTGGGCATAAAAGGATATTAATACACAGAAGGCTATTCATTTTTTTTAAAACAATGTGTTAGATTGTTAAAAAAATAAAAATGAAATCAATAGTGAAAAGGCGCAATCACTGCACTTTTTATTTTATTTTATTTTTTGTATTTGCAATTAAAATGAGGATTTTTTTTTTTTGGGTAATAAAATGCCATGGACACTTTTGCTTGATTTTTTTTTTTTTTTTTTTTAGTGCGTGAGCTGCAGCAGGATATTCGAGATCTGAGCCAAGCAGATCTTTCAGAGGTGGATCCAGAAGAAAACAGTGCTGAATTTATGGGCATCCTTATCACGGTACACTACTCTTACTAATATGCTTCACTAGATAAAATAACCCAATTGTTTATTTATATTTGGTTATTGTTTCTGTGACGCTTTAAGGAATGTCTTAAATGTTTTTTTTTTTTTGTTTTTTTTTTTTCAGGCTCTAGCCAAGCTGAAGAAACTCCCTGGAACAATCAAAGCCATAATGGACCGGCTGGAGCCCGAGCTGAAACAGATCGTCAAGAGATCTACCACTCAGATTGCAGACCATGCTTACCAGAGGGGAGAAAACCTGGCCCAGGAAAGCCAGCCAAGGTGCTGAAAAGCAGACACACACAACACTTTAATATGATTAGCTTTGTGGGAGAAAAGAGCTTTTTAAAAAAGGAAGATAAAAAAATACATAAAATTTAAGGTTAATACTCATAGTGCAGTCATTAGATATCTGTGAAGAGCATTGAATCAGTAGTTAAATTAAAGGATGAAAGCCATCATTAAAAATGAATTAAAATGTTATGATAGGAATGAGTTTGCAATATAAAAAAGGTGATCATAGTAAACAGCAGTGTACAGTTATTAGTATTATCATTAAAAGATACCTTAATAAAGCTGCCCTTGTATTTCCATCAGTTTTGTTATGATGCCTGTTAGATTCCTTTGTACTATTTCCATGAGGCTCAGTTTCCCGATATTGGTGAGTAAAAAGTGGTCATTCTTTTTATTGATTGGTGCTGAAAATGAGTTTCTCTGTAGATTATTACCAAAACACTAGAGTTGATTATTGTATCAATAATACTATGCTGGCTGCAGTGGGTTTAGTAACTATATGAACAGCTTTCTGTAGAGGCTGCGGACAACTTGTTTTGAATTCAGTCCCCCGGCAGTCATAGTCTGACAGTCAACCAAATGTAAACACAACAAAGGCTCATGCAGGAGACACACCTGCCTCAGACCATGAAAACAGATCCTCTGCTGCTTTAAACAAAGACATGTCATGGTTAAACACACCCATAGACACACAATTTCTCACCTGCCGTATCGGACCACCACATTTTAAAAGCGCTCACGTTAGCTCCTGCAGACGTACACATGCAGTCTGCAGTCCTGAGAAGCACAGGTCTCAGTCCACTGATCCTGAACCATTTAAGAGGAATTTCTTGTTTTCTGTCAGGGATGTTTTTTCTCCCCGGCCTTGTCTGCATTGTTTCTCCCTTTGCCTGCTGAATCTCATCTGACCCCGGTGTAATAGGCCACCGTGTAGCTCATTTTGGGTTCTACTCCTTACTGATTGTTTTGAATTTGCCTGCATGTGTTTGTGTGTGAGCACTTAACACTTTGTGTGTGTTCGTATTTGGATGCATACGCCGCTTGTTTTCCCTATGTTCACTTCAATTTAAAGTCAGTGCTTGTTGCTATGGAAACTCCCATTGGATGTACCACTTGTAGGAAACAATGGTCTTGAATATTGCACTCTATATTTTATAGCACTGCAGACCAGAAGGCAACACTTAAACTCTTTATAGCTTAAACAGCAGTGTGTAGCCTGGCCTTACAGGTTTATGTTCCCAATCCCCTCCTCAGTGATCCAACTTCTTTTTCTGCATTCTTCTTTCACAAATATACTTCATACAGTATTCCACACACTCACGGAGTTATTAGCATGCTTCACTGATAATGAATAGCTCAGTTTCATATGCACTGCATATGATTTAATGGCATTTTCTCCTGCTGTATTGCAGAAACAGCAGTCTTTTAATAGAGGCCATCAAATCTAAGTCAAACGACTGCCTATTTAAAGTGAGGACATTTCTGAAAAAGCACACAGTTTAGTAGACAGAATGCAACGTATAGTTTTGTCCATCCTTTAAAAGGTGATTTCATTTGTATTTGTATTTTTTATTTTAATGGTTAAACAATCATTTTCAACACAGATGATAATTTTCTCCAACAGCAAAGTAATTATCGTAAACGTGTTCTGCTCTGTATTTTTGTGTTCAGTATTTCTGTATCAATTTTTGTGTGGCAGCATCACAACTTGGCACATTTAATATTTCAAAAGCGTTCACTCAACACATTGCACACTTGTTTACAGCCATTTAATGATCTTTGACTGACGAGCAGCCTAATGGTAATCTAATTTTGATGCTGCTGTTGTCCTTCTAAAATGAACCATGCACACTTCTACTGCTGGCCAGTTAGTTAGAAGCATTATGCTCCCTGCTATTTCTCATGAGCCATTTGTATCTGCTTCGATCCTGAGGGGAAATGAGATGTGAGGTCTCAAAGAACAGAAAATATGGATTAGGATGGCCTCCACTGGGAGATAATGAGGAAGACTGGTCTGCCTGTAGTTGCAAGTGTTATTGATAAAGTTCATCTGAACTTCACTTATATGTATATGATGTTTGTACTTTTTTGATAGTTAATGATTTTAATACTATATAGATTGTGTGTATCCTTTTTCCTGGTGCTACTTCAAACTAATATTGTATACGTTTATCAAAAAATTGTGTACATTGACTTACAGATCACATATTCAATCTTTCTTTTTATTTATTTATACTTTTTACTTGACACTACTCTGAGTGTAGTGTTTGGCAGCCAACAGAAAACAACTCTTGACTAAACATCCATACTTCTTTATACTTTCCCTAGAAACTTGGCTTCATCCCTTCATTTAGGGCTGTGGCTCTTAAACTATGATACAAGTACAACTGGTGGTACTCAGAGTCTTTCTAGTTGTACTCAGAAGAAATACGTTAAAAAACTAGCTAATTAATTTGGTTTTATGTTAGTGTTGGCATTTCAAGTAGACTGGTCAGTTTATTTTTGGTCACATACTTAAATCTATTTGAAAAGATTCAGTAAAAGTTAAAAAAAATACAAGCTTAGGCTTTCTTACGTATTTTTATTGCACCGTTCATAATGGTGGTACTTGGAAAGCCCAATATTTACAGAAGTGGTGCACATTTTGAAAAGTGAGAATTGCTGACTCCGAGCATGTTTTGTCTGAAATGCTTTTCAGTTTACATATTGTAGATAGCTTGGCTTTGGAGTCAAATGTGCTTTTTTGGTTTGGTTTTGGATTGCTTTTGGACTGCAAGTTTCAGCAGCTGCATAAAACGTAGAAATAAATGGTAGAAGTTTACAAGGAGCAGAAGAGGGCAGTATAGTAAATGTAGCAATCAGGGCTAACATTAACATCCGGGAAAAAAGTGCATCTGAAAACTGAATGGTAACAGAGTTAGGAAAGATAACTGGAGGAAATTTGAAAGGTGAACTTGAAGTGGTCTCGGTTGTAAAAGAAACATTTTGAGGTTAATATCTTTAAGCAGATTTCCAGTTAAAATCTTTGAGGTCTTTCAAAGGAGAAAAGCAACAGAACTGATACAACTTTTTAAACTTTGACAGGCTTCCAGTTAAAGGTCCAAGCTGGAGGAAATCTATTCTAATTGTCACATTTAATGTACCGTAATTTATATTACATTGAAAGTAAATTCACTACAAGTCAGCAAGTACATTTGATACCAGTTAAAGCACAATAGAAATGTCAGAAGTACAGAAGTATGAGTGGTGTTAAACAAGCAGTGTCATTATTTGTATAGTAACTGTAATACCTTCATGGAAACCAAATTGTAACCCTCATCAAACACACCTAATGAAATATGTGTTCCCTCTTTACTTTGAAAGCTCTGTCCCTGTGTGAAAGGCAGTGATAGAAAATCTGTGCAAAAGCATTAGACTACATGAAGCAACTGAGTTTTCAATCCAGAGTGGAGCACTCAGATCAAGTGGAAGGTCAGTTTGGTTTTGGTTGTGCTCTCATCCTCTGCCGCAGCCACTTAGGACTAATGAGAATGGCTTTTTCTTTGAATCCGTGTTGGGGAGCTTTTATTCTTCTTCTTTCTAACAGCTAGCCCAGGTGCTAGGTTATTAACACGGGTGAAATATTGAAGTGTCTGCTGTACAGGGAGCTGCAAAGTAAAACCGGGAACTGTAAAACCCAATTGGTAATATGAAATATCTATTAATAAATTTTAGGTTTGCACCACTTTATGGAAACAAATATGTCAAACTCATTTTAGGAGTGAGCAGAAGCAAAAGCTGAGAAGGAACTGTACTGCTGTGTTATCTGAATCTTATGTGGAAAGTCAGTGTATAAATTATCGTCTTTTATGGTCAGTGACTGGACTGGGGGAAAATGCTGACAACAAAGTTGCACTTATTTATTTATTCAAGGTTTTGGAATTTACTGTAGTAGTTGTAGTCTATTTTCCTAACAGGTGGTTAATGTTCTTTGTTCCTGTTTAAAATCTGGATGAAGTGTTATACATATTGTATGACTAAATAAGCACAGCTTGCAGATATTACATTTATTTAAATATTATTTGTTATGTCATTTTGTCCGAACATTATTTTTTTCCCCCATTAAGCTGTTCAGTCTTCCTCCATGTTCCCATCTACCCCCACTCTAGCTCTCTGCCCATCTAATTTTTCTTTCTCTGGCTCTCTCTGCAGGCTGCTGTTGGAACTGCTGGAGCTTTTGTTTGACAAGTTCAAGGCCGTGGCGCAGGCTCACAGTGTTGTGTTGGCCCACATGCAGCAGATTGCATCGCAGGGTTCTGGTGGGACCCCTGAAGAGGACATCAAGCTCTACGAGCAGGCTGACGTTTCTGCTAAAATCCAGACTGTGCTGCAGGTTGGTTTGAGCTACTTTCAAAGAAACATTATAATTATATGTACTGTCTGACCATCACATAAACACATAATAATATTATTAATAATTCCTTTGATTATTTGTATTGTAATGTTTCATTTTAAAATAGGATCCTAATGTATTTTTCACGAGTACCGTAGCTTTTTTTTTTTTTTCTCTCTTTACCTGACAATTAAACAAAGTTTTGGATTTCATAAATGGCATTAAAATCTGGAAGTCTTTATTTTATTATTATTATTATTATTATTATTATTATTATTATTATTATTATTATTATTATTATTATTATTATTATTATTATTAAATGGATATATTTCTTATAACTGGTGCAGTTTGTGTTTATTATTGTAAATGAAAATAGGGAAATTGCAGGTAATGTGATTGTTGACAAGAAAGACATGAGTTTTAACATGTGAAATTCACATGCGTAAAAAAATGTTCTGCACATTTTCCATGTGATTTTGATTTTTTTTTAATCATGTCTGTGTGATCATGCATGACCCCCATGTTTTAATACATGAAAAGCATGTTTAATGTGCTTTATCCACTTTTATTTGGGAAGAAAACAGTTTTTTTTTCTTTTGTCAAATACAGCTATGCAAATTTAACCCCTACTGCATGTAAGTCTGAATATTCAGTTTTTTTTCTAATTGCACTACTTTGAACTTTGACATTTAGCATGCTGATGTCTCTATACTGTGATGTTTAGCTGTTTGTGTTTTGTAGTTTCTCTGAGTGTTACAGTGATTGGAAGCTGAGAATATTGACAGCCATTTTAAATATTTCCCTCTGCAAATAATCCCTCTAGATTCCCCACTGTTTGGAGATATTACTATAACCCTTCTCAGATTAATGAACAGCAATGTTTGCTTCTCTGAAATCTTTGTCACAGAGCAGCATAATGGTTTTTAGCATTAATACACCTGAACACTTCAGACCAGCAAACTTGCCAGAACTTCTGCTTTTATATAGCTGTTCACACATACTGTTGGTCATTTAATCAAGTGCACAACATTACTAGCGCCTAGCTTTACATTTGTAGTTTCTGTGGAAGCAGTAAAAGTAGTTTGTCACAGGTGACTGTTTTTTAATACTTTATTTTTATTTTTATAACTAAATAAGGACATACGAGTAGTGTAATATGGTGTGTTGTTCAACTGAGGTTTGATTGTACTAGTTTAAGATTTCCTGATGCATGCTCAATAACCCAGGTAGAAAAATCTAAAAAAGCTAAGTCTGGTCCTCTGGACATTCAAAATTTTGTTTTGTTTTGTTTTTTGAATGTCCAGAGGACTAGACTTAGCTTTTTTAGAGTTTAACATTCATTCATTCATTCATTCATTCATTCATTCATTCATTCATTCATTCATTCATTCATTCATTCATTCATTCATTCCAGATCTGTCAAAAACCATTGCACTACACAGGGCATATCAACATTGACACCAATATGAATCTGTGCATCCGTACATACATATACGGTACATACCTTCATATACTGTATACACACATACATTTGAACACACAGAACCCCTTGCAAAACAAACCCACATCAGTAAGTGCATCTGCTTTGACTGAATGCACACCAAATAATAAAAAAAAGTTTACACCCAATGTGCACACACCTATCCACATGCACATGCCCATGTACATGCACACACACAAATCCCATTTAACATGTCTGAAAAGGGGTAGGAAGAAGTAAAACTTATTTAACCCTACCCCTTCTCTAATACACCTTAGTTACACCTTACACCCATCTGGTTTTCCGAGTCTTATGAGTCTATGAGAGGAATACAAGAAAAACAACAAAAAAATATACATACACATAAAAACAATGCAGAAAGTAATCCAATATTACTTCAGTGGTTAATTCTAGAGTTGTAAACCCACACCCAAAGTCATTCACCTCCAACTACTCTCTCATATATACATTTACATACCCCCACACACAATTCCAACCACCTCCCCAATCTAACCTGACTTATCCCTATATACCGGTATATACCCACACAGAATATACAACCACACTCATTGTACAATCCTATTTACAACGTTAGAGACACCCATTCAGGTTCACCTCAGATCATCATCCCTATACAGTACTTAAGATGCAGAAATCCAAAGTATTTTAGTAAACATGCAATGAATAAACCTTAGAACTAAAACAGAAATTAGTTTATTTTTATCATGACTGTATTTAGATACTAAGACAAAGAAGGCTTGATTGTGTGGATTAAATTTAAGATCTTTAATTGGCATGCATTTATGCATGGTTGTTGATCCCCCCCACCACTCCCTGTTTGATTGGCTGAGGGAGATGAGCAGCTGTTAATTTGACCCTGCGGTGACTCTCAGAGGAAAATTTGTGACAGCTGTTGCTCTCATAGTGATTGGTGAGTGTGACTGTGAGTGTGTGTCTGTGTCTGTATGTGTGTTCATGCCTAAAAATATGGTTTTCGCAGTGACACTCTGCAAGTTCTTGATTTTTTTTTTTGGGCAGCATTTTGTAAAGGATTAAAAAAACTTGACTGAATGATGTTGAATCATGTCATCTGGACTTCAAGTCCAGATGACATGATTCAACCTTTTTTGTTGTTATATACCTGGATGACTGAGAAAACAAACTTTGTGTTGACTGAATGATGTTAAAGAAGAAAAAAGGGATTTTTATATATCTACTGATGCTGTATTTATTTTATTTATTATAACAAAAAAATAAATCACATTACAGTATTGTTTTAGGTGAATAAGCTGCAGGAGGAAACAAGCTTTCTTAGAAAGCTGACACACGTATTGATTGTTGCCATGGTAATTAATGGCACTGTGTTTTTACAAATCCTAAAAATGGGGAACAAGTAGAAAATGTGGCTTCACAGTTGAACTCAGTAACTCATACTGGGCTTCACATAACTTGAGCATTTTCCAGCTGGCATACATAAATTCAAAAATTCACTTGTGTTTTAGGCTATGTGTGTATTTTGAGGGTTTAGTCATGCATAGACATGTAGTGTAATTGCTCTGTTGTATGCGTACTGTAGATGGCATGTAGCCATTCCCAGTATGTGACCACTGCCAATACGCAGTTGCCAGTGGCTTTACTCTCCCTCGGCTCTGTCATGTGAGATAATATAATCTCTTGATTAGAATCCTCATTATGAGAAATGAGGTTTTCTTTCTCAGTCACTTGTTATTATTTTCTGTCCGATTATATCACTATGAAGGCCTACCCTCATCCATTCGTCCTGCTTGTTCATTTCTCTTTCTCGCCCACTTTGCGTTTCCATTTCCCCCTTCTCTTTCCTCCTTTAGCATCATTCCTGCTGCCTCTGTATCAAAATCTCCCAATACATTCCACATACCCCTCTTGGTCCTTGTAATTTCCTCCTTAATCTTATTATCTGGCTTTTCTTTCCCTCTCTCACAACTCCCACACTCCTCTTCACCCCCTTCATTTATCCCACTCTGTTTTACAGAGTCACATATCTGCAATGAGAGAAATTAAATTCCTCCTGCTCCCACAGAAGCTCTGTTAGATTTTATTGGATACTGAGCCACTTTTTATCTCAAATCTTAGAACTAGTGCTGGCCTGACTTTAGTAATGATATTTATGCTTACCGGTACTCATTTTTCTTTGACTTTTTTCCCCCCTCCTTTTTCTTTGCATATTTACCGTACAACTTTTAATAGACAAAAATTGTAAGAAGACTTTTTACAGGATTCCATTCTTTGACTTTCACAGAGCATTTTTACCACCCACTGAATACTCCCCCCATTTGCAGCTAATGTATTTGAAACCATGCATTGTTCATGCTTTATATTGCAGTTCACATATTTGACATCCACAGAAACCTTTTGATAAGTGTTTTTTTTTTTCCCCTACGCCCACTTTGAGAAGTGGAGAAACCAGCTTGACCTTTACACATGACATACCAGCAGACAGATGCACGAGCTGACAGAAACATAGGGTGCGCCCAGTTACAAGGCCTTGGCAGAGAATTGGCTTTCATCAATGTGCGACTGCTGCCCGGTAGGTTTAGAATGGAGAGTGGATAAACAAGCTTTTGAAAGGCAGAATTTGTGTAACAGTTTTAATCCCTGTTCAGAAATGCTCAAGATACCCCTGCTGCTTTTTCATTTCAATGTGGAAGTATTGATTCAAACCATAAAATACTGGATGGTAATCGGAGGTATTGATGTTGGAAGGAGTGCTTTTAAGCCTCTTCAAACATTTTCAAGTTGCTTTCTGTTAAATATGTGTCCGTCTATTGATTATTTACACGATCAATGGATTTACATATCCAAGCTTGCACCATCACATCCCCTTACTACTCTGTTTATCCATGACTGCATATTTTTTCTTGCTCCCCCTCCCAGGAATCACACTTGCTTGCTGGGATGGGTTTTCCTAAATGTTTTGCATGTCTCACCCCCTTCACAAATAATGTATGCAATAACTCAATTAAGACAGTTCATCAAACTCACTTAATCTCAGTAAAATATTACAAAAAAAACAACCTTACAATTTATGCTTGAAGTTGCAAGTTAACATAAGACTGTTCACAAAAGATCACAGTTCATAAACCTCTCTACACATACTCATAATTAAGATCACCCATTAGTAGTTTTATAGTCTATATTTGGCATGTGGTGTCTGTAGCTGCTCATATCCATCACCTTTTCACCTTGTCTCCAGTTTGGTCTGAGGCCTGAAAGTTTACTAATTAGCTTGCCATTTGCGCATTCTACAAGGATTTGTGGCTATTTGACTGCCAGCCACGTATATTGTCTGCATGGAGGATGTGACCAGAGTGCAAATTGTACTTTTAATGAGTTGCTCTGTGTTTTCACATGAAGGAACTTTGAAAATGCATTTGAAAATATACAAAGATGCTGATTATCTAGCATCTGAAAAAAGTGATTCTTGGATAATAGAGATTGTTTACTAACATTTCATCTTATACAACTGATAAGAATATAATTAAAAAGAGATTTTTCTTCACATAACTTAAGAAAAAAGAAAATGAATCAAAACTCTTAAGATTGTTTATACAGGTAGTCTTCAGACCTTTAGCACTATCTTCTTGTGATTATATTTTAGTTTAGGCTGTTTTGATCAAAGAGCTTCTATCTTAATCTAAATCTTTTTCATAAATTAATCACTTTATTGACTTAGAATAAGCAACACAAAAGGCAATGTCATGTTTGTGTCAACGATACATAAACATACAAGAGGCTTCAGTATTTCCTGGGCTCATCAACAGATCGCAAACGAAGCAAATTGATGTGCCAAAGAGAAGCCACAAGACAATAAGCCTCTTTTAATTAGATATGAAGTACACACACTGCTCCCTTGTTCTTACCCAACATTTTAATCAATGTGTCACATTCAGTCTGCCTTCTAAACCACTATCATATTTACATTTTGCTGGAGTGCGGTGAAGTCTGCCATGTCTGTGGTGTTGTAGTCTCCTCAGATCTAACTCCTCTATGTAGCTGATATATTACAGCCTCAACAGACCTCAGCAAATGCTAAAATATTAAAACAACAATTTCCAAGTTCCTTTTGTTTATGCGTCACAAAACATGCTGGGGACACAACAAGGACAGAGGTTTCCAGTGAGCACACATGCATCTTCCGCTTCCTTCCCTTGGTCAACAAGATAGCCTTCAAATGATTGACTGCATGCAGCCAGCTCCAGGTGGGAAGCCCCCGCGGTTTAGCAGGAGTTCGGTGCTGAGAAAGTGGCTGCGGCCGAAGCTTTGTCAGAACTCATGAAGGTTATTGAAGTTTCTGGAGCACGATCAATACAGGATGTATACAGAACCCTCTCTTTGACGGCCAAGGACACTTTAGGCTTTAAACTTCAGGCTAACAGCAAGGGATGCCAGTCAATATGTTTTGTGACAAGACGCTTGCCAAGGGATTTAGTGGGAAAACAGCCGATTTCAATAAATCCCCAAGAATGGAACAAATTTAAAATTGTTCTCCCGGATGCTTTCAGGATGGCTTCATGAAAAGGGATGAATAGAAACAACAACAACAGCAAAAAGGAAAATAAAATTATATTTATGCCTTTAATTCGAGCCAATTGACTGCTGAGTTTACCCAATGTCAAGTGCTCACCTGCAAGGCTTTAAGTGATGCTTCTCTAATTTCACTAATTCTTTGGCTGTTTGGACTCTAATGGTTAGAATAGAAAATGAGTATACTCTTTTTTTAAACATCTCAGTGATGAAGGAATATGTGGGGGTGCTGTTAATGAATCACAAAAGCAGACTTCCATTAAGCTCCTCTCCTTTTTTAATTTAACGTTGCACTCAACCATTAGACTGATTTAAGTTTGTGATGCAACTCAAGCTCTTTGTGTGCAGAAGGAGTTGTTGGATAGTTTTGTTGGAAATGCGTTTGTCAGGGGAGCTCTATAGAGACTTGTTTATAATGTCACATATCTGCAACTCTTGAACTCTTGCTCTTAGTCTTAGAAAATGAGAGATATTTTGTCCATGCCTGAAATAATTAGATACAACCTGATTTTTAACATTTTTATCTGCTGTCACATCTCTCCTAAATCTTTTTTTTTTTTTTTCAAACATCTTTCTTACTCTGCTACTTCTTAATCAGCTCTTGGTGACCTTTTAGTGGAAGTCACTTTGGAAGTCCACTGTGCTAATTAACATATGCATGGAACTTATCTATCTCCGGTCAAAATAGAAACAATGCTGAGGAGTTGTTGAAATCTTTGACCCTTACGCACAGCGATTGTTCCAGATTCTTTAAATCTCTGAATTCTCTGAATCTTTTGATGATGTTATGCACGGTTGATGATGAGAACTTAAAAGTCTTTGCTATTTTACGCTGGGTA